>JAPSGF010000052.1:5282255-5328538 GCA_035772895.1 Perdix hodgsoniae
ATAAAATAAAATAAAATAAAATAAAATAAAATAAAATAAAATAAAATAAAATAAAATAAAATAAAAAGCAAGAACAAAAAACCTCCACAAACAAGAAAAAGGAAAAACAAAACAAAACAAAAAATAACAAAATCCAAAACAACAGCAAACACGTTTTAGTGCTTTCAATTATCAGCCTTTGTTCAGCCCTGTATTTTTCCTGCTCAGTTGCTCAGCTATAAAATATCCATCCATTTAAGTGCTAAGGGGCTCCTTCCAAGACTTAAAGTTAGGTTTCACTTCTACAATTCACTGACATTTGTGTGTGTGTGTGTGTATATATATATATATATATACATATATATATATACACATTTGTAGATTAGTTCACACTGTAGGATCAGAGAAGCTTAATTACAAAATTCTCCAGCATGTCTCTAAATTTGCATGTTACACATACAACTCAGTAGAATACATTTTCCTTTTTCATATATTTGTTCATAATTAAAAAAAAAGATCATTTAACAACATCAACTAAATTTCTTGATCTCTATGTTATTCTGGTAGGCCTGAGACATTGAACGTCAACCTGTTCATGTTTTTAGAATGTGTTATGACTCTTCTGTGATGTTCTGCAACACTTCTCAGCATCTTCTCCCAAGCAACTAGCAACAGGAAGAGAGCTAATACCTTTAAATTGTGCCAGGGAATATTAGGGGGAAAAAAAATAAATCTCAGCAGAGTGGTAAGTTAAGGGAACAGGACACTCAGGGTGGTGGTGAAGTCACTGTCTCTGAGGCTCTTAGGGACATAGTTTAGTAGGCTTGGTGCTGATGGGCTGACATTTGGACTAGGTTAACTTAGAGATCTTTTCCAACCTTAATAATTCTAACTCTATGATTCTAACTTAAAAGCACTGCAATCGTGGATCAAACAAGTTTAAATTTCAGTGGGTAGCTTTTCTGATGACATTTCCCTATGTACAGATCATTTACTTTAGCTTTCTGAAGGGGATAGAACTTGTCTCCTTTAAGGGAGTGACTGGCTAAAGGTTTATGAAATGAAGAGTTAGAAATCCTAAAGTATCCTAAAAAACTTACCTTACTATTGGGGAAAAAAAAAAAAAAAAAAAAAAAAAAAAGTTTTAATTAGATGTTATTTTCTTATACTTAATATGGTGTAGTTAATACAACAGAAGCAAGGGATATCATCCAAAGGGATCCTGGCAAACTTGAAAAATGGTCCTACATAAACCAAATGAGGTTCGACATGAACACATGCAGGGTGTTGCAGTTCAACTGAGGAAAACCCAGACAGACTGAGATAATAACTCACTGAGAGAAGCCTTGCAGAGAAGGAGGAGGTCCCTAGAGATAACCAAAGGGCTGAAGCACCTCTCCTATGAAGACAGGATGAAGGAGTTGGGGATGTTCAGCCTGGAGAAGACTCCAGGAAGACCTCATTGCAGCTCTTTTTTATCCACCTAATAGCCCAGCCTTCAAATCTCTCTCTCTCCAATTTAGAGATTAGGGTGTAAAGCAGGACCATGTGAAAGGCCTTTCGATGTGATCTTTGAGGTCCCTTCCAACTCAAATTATTTTATCATTCTGTGATTCTTTGTTCAAGTAAATTATACAGATGGTATGTTAATAACAGTCTTGAAGCCTTTATGCTATAGGAAATCATAAAAAATGATGCCATAAGGAGAAAAGTAAGAAGTTTAATAATCCTATACTTTCCTCTATCTCCCACAGGGATTTTTTTTAAAGAATTAGGTTTCTGGAAAAACAAACAAATAAACAAACAAACAAAAAAATCTCAGCAAGAGTTAAGCACTTTTAGAAATATTCAAATAATAATGCTAGCAACCATCAATTCTATTTTTGCTTGGTTGAATTGTGACAAAATTGGATGTTTACAGCTATCTAGTTAAGTGCTACAGGCAATACCTCTGAACAAGATTCAAAGCCCCTGGAAACAAAATAAATACTGTTTTTAACTGAGTTCAGTGGAATGCAAGTCAACATAAATTGGAGTACTAATCCTTACCTTCCCAGAATACGTAGCAAGTACAAACATGATTTCTAGCTTCATGATTGGCAGGTGGAAGTAAAAACTAATACTATTGTATAACCGGAGACATGAAATGCTTCAAGACAGACAAAAGCAAAATTTACATGAAAGATGAAGCTCTGAAATTGAAGTTAGCCTTTTATTTTATGTTCCCCTTGCATCTGTCTTGCTACTTTGCAAAGAGTTAACAACAGTAACTAGAGAAAAGAGTTGAATCAACATAGGTATGCTAGTTAGATCACTGATCACCAGTCTTTTCCTTGTGGAATGGCAAAAAATGTTCCATCCATCTAGAGAAATCTTGTAATTTATATCTGATAGATGGCATCTCAGAAATACGCCTTCCTACTCTGCAGTCTCCATGGAAACATTGTTGTTCAAATAAAGCACCTGCTTAACCAATAAGATAATATAAAAGTAGAAGCCAAATTAAACATTATAAAGTGTTGCAAGAAGTTATAAAAGCAAAACAAATGTGTTCTTCATTCCTATCACTGAAGGATAAGACTGTGAGCAGTAACTTCATCAGGATTTGCTAATCCTGATGAATCTGCCAAAATCACTTCTATTTTTTTGTGCCATTCTTTTGTTAGATCTTTTTTTATTTATGGAATAAATAAAAATATAGAATAATGTGATATTATACAGTCCATCTTATTGGCTGAATTAAAAAAAAAAAACAAACATTAACTTGTCTGCTTGCCTTTGAGAACATGAACATGAAAATTGTTTTTTTGACACTGAAGGACTATTGAACATATGAAAATCATGAATCCACCTGTCAGAAAGGAGGATTTGAAGTCTGGAGTTTGAACTACCAAAGAGAACACAAACATCAGAAAAGAGATCTCTTCTAGACTGCATCCCAGTAGAAGTCGCTTTTTAATTCTCTTCTCACTAATTAATCTTGGTGAATTTTTTTTTTTTTTTTCTTTTTTCTCCCATTGCCTGAACTGTTAGCTGATTAAAAGCAATCAACAGGAAGAGCCAAGAAGCATGAATTGCTTTCTGACTTCAGTGAAGATGAGAATTTGGCTTTGCTATGGCTAATTGCCTTGTATGATATTGATTGTTTCTCACCTGCTTGCTACTTATTAACACAATACACTTTTTAACTTCCTTAATATAGAATATATGAAATCCGTATATTTAATAAATGAGTAATTATCTACATGTTTAGCATTTTTTTTCTTTTTTCTTTTTTTTCCCTAAGAATATGTAGGGCCTAATTGTGATATAGACTACGAACTGTGTTGATCTTATCCGGCTGCCAGAAGCCTTCTAAGCTACTCTCTTATTCTCCCTCATCAATAGAAAAGGTAAGATAAAAAAGCTAACAGGTCAAGATAAAGACAGAGAGATCACTTACTGTAGTGGTTTCACACTGATAGGAAGCTAAGCCTTACCATGTTACTCTCTCACTCCCCCTTCACAGAAGGACAAAGGAGAAAATACACTAAAAAATTCATGTGTTGAGATAAGGACAGAGACAGTACGCACCAATTACTGTCATGGGCAAAATAGACTCAGTATAAGGGAGATTAATGCAAATGATTGCCAGCAGCCAACAGACCAGAGCAGTGAGAACTAAAATCAAACTAAAACTGCATTCCCACCTATTGCCCTCTCCTATGTTCTTCCTGAGCAGCACAGTGGAACAAGAAATGCAAGTTGCAGAATGTCCATAATGATTTATCTCTGCCGCTCCTGTCACTCCAACTCTGCTCCAGTGTGGTGTGTATCTCACTGGATGCTATTCTTCCCAAACTGATCCTGCATGGGCTCCCCATAGGCTGCAGCCTTCCAAGCATTACTACAACACAGCCTCATACTATGTGGCCCATCCTTTGGGAGCTGCTCCACAGAAGTCCCCACAGGCGATAGCTCCAGCCTGGGCCTGCTCCTTCAGGAGCATCCATGGGCTTTGCCTCCTTCAGGCCTCATCCCACACTGCCCTATGAGATCTGGCAAGGCCACACGAGGAGATCTGCTCTAAGTGGTGCCCTTAGGCTGCAGAGGCACAGTCTTTTCCTCCATGGGCCTCTCCTTGGCTGCTGGGGAATTTCTCTTCACTGCTTGCATCAGTTCTTCCTCCTTCTTCACTGACCTTTCTATCTACAGAGCTGTTTCTCTGTACCTTTCTTCATTCTTCTTTCTCATCTGCTGTTTCACAGTTTTTCACACTATTAAATCTACTATCACAAAAGCACAATTGGTGCACAATGGTTCAGCTTTGGACAGCATCAGGTTTCTTTCTTCTCAAAATGTCTCAGCTAAAATGGGGAACTTCTGAATTCTTCTCACAAAGGCCAGCTCTACAGCCCTCAAACTGCTAAAATCCTGCCATGTAAAACCAATACATTTACTATCACGAGAAAAAATGACTCCAGTTCAGGAAAGTAATTTACTGCAAATTAAAATGTGGACATTGATAAACTGTTATGGTATAAATCCCACAGACAGCTAAGCACCACATAACCACTTGCTCTACCCAAGTGGGAAAATAGTGGAATAGTTTATCTTAAATCATAGAATGGCTTTGGTTAGGAAGACTTAAAAAACATCTAGTTCCATCCGTCTTGCCATAGGCAGAATTGCCAACCCCTAGACCAGGTTGCCCAGGGTCCCATCCAGTCTGGCCTTGAACACCTCCAAGAATGGGACATCCACAACTTCTCTGAAAAGTCTGTTCAGCCTGTTCCAGTGCCTCAAATCACTATGAACAAAAATAAAATATAATAATAATAATAATAATAATAATAATAATAATAATAATAATAATAATAATAATAATAATAATAAAAATAAAAATCAATTTAAAATCATTCCCCCTTGATCATGAAATTGCTGAGTTCTAAATTTTTGGTGCAATGGGAAGAAAGGTCAGCAGAGTTCCCAGGGAGTCTTTGAGAATAAACTTCAAATTTCCAAGGGAGCTGGTAAGGAGTATTTTCTGGGAAACAGCTCTAGAGGATGTAGGGATCCATGCAAATTGGTCTCTCTTCACAAATCACCTTTTAAAAGCCCAAGAACAAGCAATTCCACTGTGCTGCAAACAAGCAAGTAGGACAGAAGACCAACATGCATGAACAGGAAACTCCTCTTGGAACTAGGGCAGAAAAAAAAAAAAATACAAAGTCTAGACACAAAGTCTGGCTTCACAGATAGATTATAGAGCTGTACTTCGCATTTGCAGAGAGAAAACAAGAAAATCCAAAGCTCAGCTTCAGTTGACATTGGCTAGTGTGGTGTCAGACAACTTTAAAAAGTCTTTCTAAAGTATGTTAACAGCAAGAACTGGTCAAAGGAAAACACTGGACAGATATTTGGTATAGGTAGTTACTTAACAAGTAAGGATGGAGATGGATAAAGAAAAGGGAGAAATATTTACTGTCTTTATTATTGTTATTTCTCATTTTTTAATACTAAAGACAGATTTTGGCCCAGTCCACAGAGCTGGATGAGCATGACAAAAGTGACTTTCCATCTATGGCCTCCAAAATTGAAATGGAACAGGTGCTACATATTCATATGTTCATGGGATCTGACAGGATTTACCTCTGATATACAAAGGGAATTAGCAGTTCTTTCACCTTCACCTCTTTTTATTCAACTTTTGTTCCCCTGCTTTTTTTTCCTTCTTCCTTCACCCTTTCCTTTTTCTCTTCCTTGTCTTTCACAAGCAGTGGTATTCCTCTACAAGATAATCTTGTATCTTTCCCTTCTTAGATACACATGGTTCATAAATCAGCCATATCAATGCAACCAAAGAAAGACAAGCAGCATCTAATTCCTGGTTCTTCAGTGCTCCCTGAGACAGACAATGAAAAAATAAATTCATTCATACATGTTACATTTACAAACTGTATTGGTTGTCAGTGGCAAGGTATTGGCATTTTGTGGGTGTTCTGCAAGGAGAGATCAGGACTGTCTGAGACTGGAACTATAAAATATACATATTTCATATACAGTTCCATATCCTAGAACTATATATGGTCAGCCTAACCTTGATCCCTGGGAAGTGGGTGAAGTAGCTAATATGGAAAATCATTTCCAGGTGCATGAGAAGGACAAGAGAATCATCAGAAATAGTCAACATGGATTCACCAAGAGAACGTCATGCTTAAACAACTTGATAAGCTTCTATAATCAATTGACTACTCAGATTGATGAAGGGAGAACAGTGGTTATTTCCTATCTCGGACATTTAATACTGTTCCTCAGAAGATCTGCATAGACAAGATGTTGATGGATGGACATACAGAATGAACAGAATGGCTGAGCTCTGTGGACAGTGGTCAGTGATGTGAAGTCTAGCTGGAGCCCAGTAACTAACAGTGAATTGCAGGGTCCAGCCCCGTTTTACATATTCACCTTGTACAATGGTGCTAAGTGTACCCTTTTGTCCAGTGACAAGATCAGAAGCAAAGGGCACAGACTGAAGCACAGGAGGTTCTGCCTGAATATCAGGAAATGTCTGTTTACAATTAAGCTTACTGAGCACTGACACTGGTTGCCCAGGGGGATTATGGAGTCTCCAACCTCAAAATTACTCAAAGGGCCGTTTGAATCTTGACAGCAGATCTAGATATCCCTGCTTTGAGAAGAGATGTTGGACTAAATTACCTTCAGAAATCACTTCTACCTCAATCACTATGTGTTTCTGTGAAGCCATCAAGTGTCTCTTGTCCCTAGTGACAGTACTGAATAAATTTACTATTTTCACAGGTATTATTTTAGTGTTCAATATTTTGTCTACAGCCTAGGAAATCTTTTCAGGAATAAGGACTTAGCACACTAGGAAATCATAACTGCCTCAAATGTTAAAGTGAAGCATCAAAAATAACTTGTTACTTTGAACTGTTAAAATTCATATTACTGAATTAGGAAATGTCTACTCCAAAGAAAAATACCTTCCACAGAGAAGTTGCTGTTCGTGAGAAATCTTTGAAGTAAAGGCCTCCCCTATCTACATAAGATTTGAAATAATGTAACCACTTTAGTGAAAGCTCTAATTATATAGTATGAATGCCTGCACACATCAAAAAGTCAAGCAATTAATCATGCCTATTACTAACTCTTAAACTACCCCAGCTGTACATGAAGGAGGTGTGAAAAATTAAAGTTCAGTAATCTAAAAAAATACTCCGTCTATATTCCTTTCTTTGCAAGTTGGAAGTAGTTGTGGAGGAATCACAGTAATATTCACCCTGTGGGTGATTTTGGAAATGGACTTTTCTCATCTGAACATAAATTGCATTCCAAAATTAAAACACATTTTCTTTGCCAAGAATTTTCTGAATCAGGCATACCAACTAAGCTTCAGTGATTTTTCTGAGTCACTTCTGTTTGTAGTATTTTTTTATAATTAAAGCTTCTGAGAGGCTGAGTTCTAAGCAACTGCACTAGACTAACTAGCAGGTACTCATGCCTCCACTTGAATTAGTTTCTGTCCTACTGTGAGGCCTATCTAGGCTGGAGCAAAAAAAGCATCTTAGCAAACTCAGGACAGATTATGTTCGTCTACGATCCATCTACCAAAGAATGTGTAATCTCATTTCAATCAATACAATTAGTATAATAAGGAAAAGAGATAGAGATGTTAAAAAGTAACAAAAATGTTCATGCTTACCTGTGGGAACTAGATGGATTGTCTTGAAATGTCCAGTTGTTTCTTTTTAAGTGCATACAAAGTTCTGTTGAGTTAACTTAGTATTAAAAATCTATTCTTTTGTATAGGTTAAGTACAATGAGTCTAAAGGAAGAATATGAAAAAGAGTCTCAGAATAAAGCAAGAGAGTATTCCAGCTGTGAAAGATTGTTTTGGAAAACACCTCAAAGTTTATGGGAAAAGTAGCTAAATTAGCAGTGAAAATAAAGTCCTGAAATACAAGCAACAAGTAAAATGTCAGTGGCAGAAGTAATGAAATGAGAACAAATGCGGTACACAGTAAAAAGATATACTGAAACAGAGGGGTAAGTAAAAAGAAGGAAAATAGCACTATAGAGTGCCTATAAAAGGTAATGCACTGATTTCTGACTATGAGAACTAAAGGATGATGAGAGGAGAAACAGTATTTAGAGAAATGCTAAAGAAAGACAATATTAAGAGGCAAGAGCTGTCAAGATAGAACACTAAAATCATAAGTCTGCATGCGGGAAAAAAGAAAAAAAAAAGTGAAGACATGAAAGTGAAAAGTTCAGGAGAGAAAACAGCAAAACAAACACAGAAACAAAAGGGAATAAGAATCAGGTATGGAAATAAATGTGAAAATAAGATACATCTCCTTTCAATAAAACATATAAATTAAACACAAAGTTGTTGAATACAACCTTTACATCATCTGGTGTTGCATTGAGTGTATTCATATTTCTACCCAGAAGAAAAGTCTCCAATGGTCTCCTTTTTTTAAGTTTCATACCCCAAAGGTATCAGATGACTCGATCGTCAGACTTTGAAGATATTTCTCATCCTTATCTTTAATTTCTGTTCTTTAATTTCTGTCTTTCTCAACAAACTGATTGGACTAATTTGTAAAATAAAGTTTGCCACTTGTTTCTTATTTTCTCTTTCTTCAACTAGATTGGCTCTTTTTCACTTCCACTGAATCATAGAATCTCAAAGGATCATCAAGTCAAACCCCCCTGCCAGAGCAGTGTCTAAAGTGAAAGAATAATCTCTTACAAGCAGGAACACCTAGATTAGGTCACAAAGGAATGCATCCAGGCAGGTTTTGAATGTTGCCAGAGAAGAAGATCCCACAGATTCTCTGGGCAGCCTGTACCTGTGTTCTGTCACCCTTTCTGTAAAGAAGTTTTTCTCATATTTATATGGAATCTCCTGTATTCCAGCTTGCACCTCTGTCCTATCAATGGATGTCACTGAGAAGAGCCTGGCTCCATCCTTCTGACATAAACCCTTAACATATTTTTAACCATGAATGAGTTCACCCTTCAGTCTCCTCCAAGCTAAAGAGATCCAGATCCCTTTCCTCATAAGGGAAATGCTCCACTGATTTAATCATCTCTGTGGCTCTACATTGGACTCTCCCAAGCAGTTCCTTGTCCTTCTTGAATGGAGGGGCACAGAAATGGACACAGTAATCCAGACGCGGTCTCACCAGGGCAGAGTAGAGAGGGGGTAGAATCTCTCTCTACCTACTACACACCTCTTCTAATATATTCCAGGATGTCATTGGCCTTCTTGGCTGCAAGAGTACAGTACTGGCTCATGGGCATTCTGATGCCCACCAGGACCCCCAGGTTGCTTTCCCCTATGCTACTCTCCAACAACTCAGTCCCCAACCTATATTGGTACCTGAGGTTGTTCTTGCCCATATTCAGGACTCTACATTTGCCCTTGTTATATTTCATTAAATTTCTCCCTGCCCAACTCTCCAGCCAGTCTAGGTCTCACTGGATGGCAGCACAGCCTTCCGGCATGACAACCACCTCCTTCTGCAATGGACAGAAGGAGTCAAGGCAGTCAGTTTGAGAGCTCATAGAGGAGAAAAGGGCAGTTGATGCCCTGGTGGCAGCTCTCGCCCATATTTCTGGGACATCGTCCATACAGCAGTGCTCCTTACTCAACTGTGGGCTTTGTGACCATGCTGCTACAGTGCTCTATAGAGTTGCATTCCATGAGCTAAGCCTGGAGAGGCCTGAAGGAGCAGAACGGTGAGGAAATAGATGGCAAGATATCTGTGACGCATTTCCTCAAGCAGAAAATGAACGTGTGCTTTAATATGCCTGTTAATGAGCAGAGTCACATATAAGAAATGGATAAGGCAGGATGCCTGGTGCTGGCAGCTTGTGGTGGCCAAGGAGCTGCCTGAGTTGAAGAAGAAGCCACAGGATGCAAGCCAAGGATTACTGCACAATGGCAGCTTCAAGAACAGCAGGTTTGGTGGCTGGAAGCAGGGCTGGTCGCCTGGCAGGCCACTCAAGTAGCCTCTGCTTGCAGGACTGATTGCATTTTTTACCCACAAGTAAAGGCCCATTGGGCGCTCCATAAATAAGTAAATTAAAAAAAAAATAATTAATTAATGGTCATCCAACTCTTTTCCCGAGCACAGACATTTTATAATTTCTTCTGGATTGTAATTTCTTTTGGACTATAATTTCTTCTGGATTATAATTTTTTCTGGATTATAATTTCATCTGGATTATCTCTTCATCCATTATCTTTGCCCATTCTTAATAGAAGATCCTTTCTTGCCATTTTGCCACTTTTAAATGAAAAAAGTTCTCTGTATACCTCGTATCTCACATACAGGAACTTTTGTTTCATCATTCCCCCTGCTTTCCATAACTAGAATAAATATAGCAAATCAAAGGACTGAAAATAACTCTTAGAAGGAAGAACATTCATCAGTCACAACAAAAGTTTCTTAAACTGTTTTCCACTGAGGAAAAATCCACAACTTCCACAGGTACACTCAGACTAAATTTAGTATTTGAATATGAAAGCAATTTGGTTGAAGAATTTCATTTTGGGATTTGGGGATCTACCCCCCATAGTTTCAGAGAGCTCTGCTATGTGTATACGTATAATAGTTTTTATATGTAAACTTTTTAATGGCATATTTGAAAACCATAATGGTTTCAAAGTTTTAGGAAATAGATACACAGCACAATTAAAAACTGAGACTCTCATTAAAAAAAAATTGAATTTTAGAACACAGAGCTGAAACTTTCAAAATTGCCAATCACTGTGAATTATTAAGTTTAAAAACAGTGAAAAGATATCCCTCAGTTAACAAACATACAAAAGAAGCCTTCTAAAAGAAAGTGGTGGTTGATTGCAAAGCTTTGTGCATTGGAAAAATTCATACACTTGGTAAAAACTAATTCTTAATTATAAAACACATGCAATTCAGAGACGTACACAATCAATCAAGTATATTTCTATATTTTAAAGCTGTTTCACCTGCATGTGCGAAAAAAGTATTGCTATTTTTTACCTAAAAAGTTTGTGTCTCATCAAATTCTTTCTTGCTGTAATTGCCTTTATCGTCTTTTATTCAATCTTGTGCTTTGAAAATATATGATTCCCTTCTTTTCTACATCAGCTTGTTAGATCATTTCTTGGGAGTGTCCACAGCTCAGATGTTTCTTGCAATTCCAGGTTCAGAATACTGGAAGCATTAGTGCTTGTATTTTAAATGATAACACTTTATTTACACATCCTAACAGATGCCTTATAAAGTTTGCCTCTCACTGCTAAGTACCTAATCAATACTCTGTCTAAGCCTATGAAAAAGCACATGTCCCTATTTAATTTTATCTCTATTTTCCAGGCCATTTCTTCAATTTGTCATGAAGTTCTAATTCTGTCCTTCAGCGTCCTAACTGTTCATCCCTGCTTCATGTCATCTACTATAATAATCATGTTCTCTTTTTCATCAAAGAGGTCATTATTGAAACACTGCTCTAGCCTGATTTTCATCAGAGTATCATTATTTATCATTATTTTGAAACTAGTGAGGGAATTCTTTAGTTCTCTGAATGTCTCTCTGGAGACATTCATGTCAAACTACTTTAGACAAAGTACACAGATGAAGCATATACTTGTGGTTTCACAAATTGTGAAAAGATACATACAAAGCCAAATGCTGTCAAGTTTTCTCCCGTCACTCAAAGCATCTGATGTTCTTCAAAGACCACGGAGTGTGTAAGAACGTAATAAGTTCTCAGTATGAAAGAAAGAAAGAAGGAAAGGAGGGAAGGAGGGAAAGCAAAATGTGAAAATACCAAACTGCAAACTCTCTTCTACTGGTTTCTAAGAAAACTGTTTTGTCACCTCAGATGTAACAGTGTCTCTGTGTCTCTGCTTGCTTTTCTTCCTAGGCATTTATTAAATGGCAGTCATAAAATCTAATAATATACACTGATACAATCCTGCTTAAATACGTATTAGTCAACCTAAGCTCTATAATCAGCCAGTCAAAAGGAACAGATACTTATAATGTGGTTCAGAAAATAATTTTGATGTTTACAATTACTAATTATTTTCTTTCCTTTTTAAGGGAGAACTGATGACTATGTTTGTATCACATATGTATGCACTTCTCCAGATCAAACTCTTTTTCTCTGTTTTTCAATGAAATTTCCAATTTGCAACATCTCTCCACCTCCATCTCTGTATTTGTCCTGCCCTGAAATCCAGAACCACATCCTGGCTGAGCACACAGATGTTATTGAGGGAGGTAACTTTCCCGCTCTCTTCTTATATTACCCCCCATCCAGAGGGAATCTGTCAGGACAAGGAAACAACCAGACATCTTTTTTTTCTTGACAATTTTTTAGTAATAGGTATAGAATCCACATCGTAAACTTATATTTTTAAAAGCAGATATGTTATTTTACTTGCTGATATTGTCACTCCCTATCATCTTTGAAGGATCATGGAGAATGGGAAAGGCAGTTGAAGACTGAAGGGAAACCAAAGTCACACTAGTCTTCAAAAAAGGCAATGAGATGAGTTGAGATCTGACTGACTTAGAGGGTTGTGATTGGCAGCACAGAGTTTAGTTGGAGGTCTGTACGTAGCTATGTTCCCCAAGTGAGCATAGTGGTGCTGCGCCTGGTCTTGTTTAACATCTTCATTGATGTCCTGGGTGAAAGGATAGAGTCCACTCTCAGAAATTTGCAACGGGTTGACCATTAGCCAGCAGCGTGCCCTTTGAAGGTTACAGAGCACTGGAACAAGCTGCCCAGAAAGGCTGTGGAGTCTCCTTGTCTGCAGATACTAAAAACCCACCTGGACACTTCTCTGCAAGCTACTGTAGGGGAATTGCTATAGCAGTGGAGGTGGACTAGATGATCTCCAGAGGTTTCTTCTAACACCTACAATTCTGTGACCTTGCCTAAAAATTACTACTATAAGTTTTTGCATGACTTACTTTTAGTGGAAATAAGAGAAGTAGCGGAAACAAAATCAAGATGCATTCACAAATATATTTAATTTACTAAAACCAATGGAATTGGAGCAAAATGTCTCATAAAATGTTGTGATAGTGACATTACAGGCATAAGAAGCAACTTTTACAACATAGTAATTTATGCATTTGAGTTTAGGCATGAAGATTCTACTGGTTTAATAAAGTATCACTTGTGCTGGGGATTTTCACTTTTTTATTACAGAATTAAAACTTTTGCTGCTATTTTTATGATGATCACTTATGCATGCTTTGTGTCAGATGTAGCAAGCAGATTGTAACAACACAAATAATTTGTCATACACTTATTTTCACCTTTAATCATGCTTTGTCTTTGATAGCAGTATATTTTAAAAACATTCTGAAAGTTCTTAGGATTATTAAACAGAATTATAGAATAGTAAAGAAAAATCTTCCCCACCCAGATTGTGCTAGCAGTAAAGTATAGCTCTGGAAATAGAAAACATATTTTTTCCTTTGTTATTAAATCATGGAGATATTCATACAGAAAAGACAGTTTTCAAATCTTTTCTACTTGTAGAACAAACATGTTTTGCACTGCCAGACATACTTCACTCTAAGTTAATGAAAGCCTACTGAAAATGGAATTGCTTAAAAATAGTAGTAACAATTATATTTTTGGTTCCTTAGAAGCAGCCCAACCCAGAATCCATGCTCTGTAGAAATGACTAGAGTAATTGGTAACAACAGTATTTAGGTGTTTTGGAAACATAAACACTCTCAAGGAAATGCTGTTCATTTCAATCACTTCAAAATCATGCAACCTGAACTCTTGCTGTAAACTGATCACAGGAAAGGCAATCCTTAAATGTACAAGCTCCAAAGGAAGAGATGTTCCCAGAAAAATGCAAATGGAAATAGTTAAACAGCTCCTAGCTGTAGCAAGGAAATGGTACGAATGTATCTCCTTCAAAGTAATTGATTTATCTTATAAAAGTTCAGCATTCAATCAAGATTTGACAGGTTTCTCTAAAATTATTCCAAATATTAATGTACTCATAACTCCAAATCTATCTGAAATGCAAGTTCAAGATGTCTTTCAGGTGTACAGCTATTTCAGACACGAGCAGTTGATTACTCAGTTTCATTCATTGCAAGCTGGCTGTCAATAGGAAAAATTGTTGAAATCCGTTCAGAAATGTCTTAGTTCTTTCAGCCGGACTGAATGTCAGCTGTTTTCCAAAGCAATGAAGTTAACAAAAAATGATTCTGTGTTAGAGGTAAGAAATGCACTAAGCATGGGCATCCCTTGCTTGATAATCATAGAATCCTAGAAAGGTTTGGATTAGAAGGGACTTTAAACACCATCTAGTTTCAGCCCCCTTGCTATAGGGCGGTTGAAACTGAATGTTGGAATGATATTGTTGAAGAGGCAGATGAAAGTCAGCCACATTGGGTGCTTCCATTCCAGCTCCTTGCCATTGTGTAAAATATATTTAAACCTAGCTTGGTTGGTTGGATTTTAAAAGCTCTTTAGAACACTTTGTTGCAGAGTATCAGTCCTAACACATTAATTCTCAGTAAAATTAGCCAAATGAGTTAACAATAAATACTGCATTATACTGAATTTGATTATATTAAATATAAATTAAATTCATTGATTAAATTTACTGTCAGTCTGGCATCTGAAGTAAACAACAATGTTCAATTTATTCTGTAGTTTCTTATGCTATTAGATGGGTTGTGTAAAAGAGTAGTGTTATTCTCAGCTTTTGACAGAAACACTACTACTTCTGACTGCAATACTTTTTTTCTTGGATATAACAGTGGAAAATACAGTTTGGGGAGTGCTTTCATAGCACATCACTATTAGGGCCTTTTAAATCTCTTTTGTTTCCAAATTTCTCATTAAATTATTCCCTCTGATACCTTAGTTCTTTTGTTTTTCTGACTAGGACAGCTGGACCTGATGCAAATTTAACTGAGTAGTTCACAACCCAAAACATACTGTTGCATATTTGTAATACATTTTTTTTTTCCCTGTTAATTTCTCTCTCTCTCTCTGTTTTTTTTTTTTTTTTTTTGCTTTCTTCATTCAAATGCTGCTTAGAGTCTCTGGCCATGATCTTCTGCTTTTACCAGATCTAAACGTCATCTGTGTAGACATCAGTAAGCTGTATGCCATCAAAACATATACATATTTTTGTTTTGCTTTTTGTAAAGCACCTCATGCACTGAGCAGAGCCCAAATGACAGTTTGAGAAAGCAGTTTTTCCAAAGGGGCTATTGAACATGCACAAATATATTTTCTATTTTTCTAAAGGCATCTAGCATAATCCTGCTGATATATGAAGCATAAATAAATATATATTTGGCATCACTCATCACTTCCTGAACATCTCTCCTTTGAAAGCTGAAGAAAATCTTAAACACAATTATTTTATCTTGCGTTTACAAGCAGAGATTTCTGATATTTTTTTTCCTACACTGGACAAAAATATAATTTAATGCACAGTGATTTCCAGAGATATATTCTTATTCTAATTTCACACAGAGGAACTGTGGCAAGGTTATGGAATGTGAGATATTGACCCTTCTTCAGTACTCTTCTAGAATGCCAAAATACTTCTTCAGAAGACCTGATCTCATCTTAAAGGGTGATGGTATCTGATTCTTTGCAGTTAATGAACTCTTGGTGATGCACGGGGTATGAAACATCTGCATTTCAGTACATTTCCTTTTCATACCAAAAGTTATCCAGTAACAGCATCTTATAAGTTGTACATTTGCACTTATGTATTATATCATATATTTGTTTAATGAAAACAAACTAATTATTGTAATTTTTTTTTCCAGTTTATCATTGGTAGTTCCTATTTTCTCCTTGTCCTTCCACTTTAAAAGCAAAAATGCTTGATTTACTTTCTTGTCAGTATTAAATTCTTCTCTGCCTGTGACATTGTCTTTGTTCTAATGAAAAGTTCCTTTAAGTTAATTGTGATGCTATCAATGCTATGAGGTTGCTAGCCTTTGTAAATGTTTCAAATCATCTAATCATAGAATCATTGAATCTTTATGGTTGGAAAAGATTCCTAAGGCCATCTACTTCAACTGTTAACCCATTACCACCATGCCAGCCAAGTGTCCATGTCTCCTTAAATGCCACATCCACATGTTTCTTGAACACCCAGGAACAGTGACTTAACTATCTCCCTGGGCAGCCTATTCCAATGCCTCATCGCTCTTTCTGATAAGAAATTTTTCCTAATATACAACCAACCTCCAGAGAACTGAGTTTTCAGATGGGACAGAGATGCCTTTCCATGCTGTTGACAGGGTGAACCAGCCTGACAGCAGGCCACAAGGCCTCAGCTCTGCAAGAAGGCACAAGAGGGAACTGAAGGACACATGCTACCCCAAAAAGAAACATCTACTCTGCAGAAAGAGGCTACACTTCTCACAAGCATGCTCAAGGACTGAAAAATGATAGCCAGGGATGAGGCAGGCCCATACTAGGCAATTGCTCTCATTCCATTAACAGCCTAACACAGATTTTTCCTGCTGCCCTTCATCTGAAAAAACATACTTCTCTGGTACCTTACATGCATAGAAAGCAGAGCATCAACTTACTCTGATTGTTAAATCAGATACAGACAGATGCTGATGCATGTAATGCTTATAATGTTTCCCAAAATATTTATATTTTGTTTCTAGTTTCTAAATGATTAATATTAACTTATTTTGGTGATCCTAATCACATAATTATCTTGTGTGTGTGGACTTTTCTTGCTTGACTTTCTTATGTCGCTTTCTCTCTGAGTTCAAATTGATCAATTTTATTAAAGCTAGACCACATTTTGGAATAGAATGTGTTAATGTTCCTACTTGGGAAGTTATAATTGCCCTCCATAGCATTTTTCTCCCTTTTCATAGTGAATTTTCCTATCATAAATTCATAGCTCGGTTTCACATTTTAAAAATCACATATTGAACAAACATTTGTCTGTGAATGTAATAAAAATATGATTAATGTAACCTATCAAATACTTCCCTTTTCTTGTCACTACCTCTCCCTGACACACTGCATAAAATGTTCTTCGGAGTTCTCTGTATTAGTGGAGTTTTAAAATGGCTCGAGATTTTTAATAAAGCAATTTTCCTAATTTCTCTTTTATAAATGTACTCCAAATAAAGAAAGAACAGGGTACAAATTTAGTCTGTGTTTGATTACTACCTTACCATTATTGCAAAATCTCAGTTGTCACAGTATAGAAAATACATTTCCATCTAGCTCATGTTAATGGGATGACAGGGGAATGTTGTTGTTGTTTTTTTTTTTTTAGCCTAGCAGGCAGCTAAGCACTACACAACCATTTGCTGTGGTGGGATGGGGGAGAGAAAGGAAAAAATTAAAAATATTGGGTTAAATGAAGACAAGTTAATAGAACAGAAAAGGAAGGGGAAAAATAATGTTATAAAAAATAAATATATATATATACCCCTTTAGATGATTTGTATTCTGGCTCTGTTCCCCCACATCTTCTTGAGAACCCCTGGCCTCACTGGCAGAAGAAGCTGAAAAATTCTGGACTTAGTGTATGCACTGCTCTGCAACTAAAGCACAAATGCATGTTTGCAAATCTAGACAAAAAAAAAAATTCAAATGAGTTACTATTTTCACACACACAACATGCTGATACCAGAGACAAGGTAATTTCAAGAAAATCACAGGAATATTATTCAAATCTGAATGTATTGTAAATTGTGAATTCTGCAAGACAATCTTTGTAATGCAATAAAAGACAAAGTTGACATAAATGGTATTTTTTTTTCCCCCTTATGAAAGTAAGAAGACATGCTTTAAACTATTTTCCCTTCCAATCAATTCATGTTTATGTTTATGTTATGCTTCCTTTATTTCTGAAAAAAAAACCTTAACTTTGAGTTGGAAAAAAAACAAAATATTCACAAACTTCCAGCTGCTGAAGATACAAACCAAGACAGAGTTAGGAAACAAAAAAAGATGCTCTTAAATTAAAAGAACAGACTTAACTAACAGGACAGAGAATGTAAGACACTGATATATTTTGTTTGTAATTCTGTTGTTTTGTTTTTCTTCTTGTTGTTTATGCCTTTATACTTTATTGCCTTTTATGCAGATTTCCTATGTATTGTTTCCTATGCATTTTATTATTTGTTTGTGAATTATATCAGTCTTGTCTTTGAATTATTCTCTTATATCTTTCTTTCTTCATTGTTTAATATACAGAGGAAAAAATGCAGTAAGACATGGTGACAGCCAGAAACTGAACCAAGTAATTCCAAAAGGGGATTTCATTAATGAATTAATTAGAAAAAGAATTCCAGTGCCTATTCAACAAGGAAAGTTCATTTCACATTTATCAAAATGTGTTCTCTCTCTCAAAAATGAACAATGCTACATTTTTAAGACCATTCATAACTGGAAGTTAATGTATTTTCAAATTTAGTGATATTTAAAATCCATTGGAGTAATCACAAGGTTTTTTTCTTCTTCTTTTTTTTTTTTTCCCCACACACAAAATAAACAAAAATTCTTTCAGTAAAACTGAAAAAAATACATATGTTATTTTAGTATTGCAATCCTTCCCTGGCCCTCCAATTATATATACAGCTCTAGATGTAAACAGCAAATTCTTATGAGCTTTAGGAGTGATCAGATAAGTAGAGGAAATTCTGTCATTTGCTGAATTCTGTCATTCTTATCTTTGGGTACTACTAAACTCTCCACACAGAAATATTTGTTATCTCTGACTTATACATGCAAAAAACCAACCAAAAAACCAAAAACTTGACATAGAAAAAAACAACAGATCTCAGCAAAAAAAAAGTAAATCAGTCCAAAAATGGACTTCACTTTTCTCTAGCTTCATATGCCATCAGTCTACTGCCTCAGTATTTGATATTTTTAATCAATTCATTTCTATTCAGATTTCTCACAATCACTGTCAATGTGTAATATTGCAGAAATCCAGAAAGGTTCATTGATGCTCATTTCTATTCTTCAACCCACAACGTACTTCCATTAACTACAAAGTGAAAAAGGAAAACCAAAACATATTTATTGAATAGGAGGGGTTGGAGGAGAGAGGATGTTGAGGAGGAAAGAGAGAGACAGTGTATTGTTAAGGTCTGCACTTTATCTGATAAAAAAAATATAAGCTAAAAGATGAAGAAAATATCATATGCTGTAGCAAACTTACAGTAATCTCTTACAGTTTCACATGGAAGAAAATTCCTTCCAAACTCCAATTCTGTAAAACATTTTAATATTAAATGTGGGAGCTTTTCTTAGGGCTTCTGGGAAGATTTTATTCATAATGTTTCCAACCAAAACCAAGAATCATTATTTTTCAGAGTCACAGAATCGTAAGAGTGACTGAGATGGGAAGCATTCTCTGGAGCTCAATTGTTCCAAACCTCTACTCAAGCAGTGATGCCTAAAATAGGTTTCCCAGAATACACAGCTTTCAAACATGCCAAGAAGGGAGACTCCATAGCCTCCCTGGGTAACCTGTGCTACAATTCATCATCTGCACAGTAATGACATGGTCCTCCATGTATAGAATCATAGAATCACAAGTTTGGAAAGGACCAACAAGATCATCTAATCTAACCATCCTCCCATCACCATTACTATCACAAGCTACTATATCTTGTATCACTTCATCCAGATGACTTCTGAGCACTGCCAGGGATGGCAACTCCACAACCTCCCTGGGCAGGCCATTCCAGTGCCAGACCACTCTCTGAGAGAAAAAGTTCTCCTTACGTCTAATCTAAATCTCTTCCCTTCAGGAAATTGTAGAGTGCAATGAGGTCACCCCTGAGCTTCCTCTTCTCCAGACTAAACAATCCCAGCTACCTCAGCCACTCCTCATAAGACTTGTGCTCCAGACCCCTCACCAGTTTTGTTGCTCTTTTCTGGACATGTTCCAGGGCCTCAATGTCTTTCCTGTAGTGAGGGGCCAAAAACTGAACACCATACTTGAGGCGTAGCCTCACCAGTGCTGAGTACAGGGGGCCGATTACCTCCCTGCTCCTGCTGGCCACACTATTTCTAATGCAGGCCAGGCTGGTACTGGCCTTCTTGGCCACCAGGGCACACTGCCAGCTCACGTTCAGCTGAGCATCAAGTAACATCTCCAGGTCCCTTTCTTCTTCACAGTCATCTAGCCACTCTTTTTTATAGTTTGCAAGCTTCTTTGAGTGATTTCATCACTGCCCACACCTGAAGTATGGGTAGTGGAAAGTAATCAGTTGAGCGAATCAGCTTTGAGAGTTTTCTAGTTATGTTCTCCACCTGGGCCCAAGGAAGGCAGCACATTATCCTACAGCTCAGGTGCAGTCTGCAAATGGGGCCCTCCATTCCTCTGAGAAGGGAGTCGCCCACCAAAGCCACCTTTCTTTCTTTCTTGGCAAAGGCAGTTTCAAGACGTGTGGGTGACCTCCTCACCTTAGGCTCCCTCCTCGGCAGATCCTCCCTTGCTTCTCCACTCACCTCCCCTTCAATTTCCAGTGTCTCAAACCTGTTGCTTAGATGGATCTGGGGAAGCAGGCTAGGCAGGCAGGGGGGTACCTGTGATGCCGAGTTGGGAATCTCTTCCAATCTTCCACATCAGTCAAGTCTGTCCGACTGTGACAGTGCAGGGGGTTCACCACTTTTCAGGGGCTATCTCCCTGGCACCCTTTCTTCCAGCACGCCAGCGTGTCACTCCACCAGTTAATCTCTCACTCACACTCCCTAGTGGTTCTTAGTATCCCCATCTCATCCTTGAGCTCTGCCACTAAGCTGAGCAGTTCATCCACCTGCTCACACCTCACGCAGGTGGATTCCCTGCCACCCTCTCCTAGCAGCAGGGTCACACACTCCCTGCAGCCAGAGACCTGAACAGCTAAATTTCTGGGCAGGCCCTCCATCTGGGTCACCACAGTCTTTTTGGAACCAGTCCACTGTTTGGTGGAGACCATGTTTAAGCCTGTGGTCTCAGAGACTGCCAAGAGGAGAGCTGATCTCCTGAGCAAAGAGGGACAACTCTTACACACCCTGCCACTTGACCCACCTCCCACACCCACAGTCACAGCACCATATGGGCAGTGTGGGATGTGCTCACTCACTACATCTTCCCATTCTCAGCAGACAACAAAACAGTTACTCACCTGGTGTGCTCCCCGAGGCTATTTAAAGCTTAATACCAGGTGCCAAGGGTCAAGGGCAGGTGATGACATGTTCATAGGGTGTTTAAGCTGTGCCAGGAATGTGCCAGCTCCAACCGTGCTTGCTGAGCAGCCTGCCTACAAGCTTCCAGCCCTGCAGCACAAGTGCAGTGCTGTTGAAAAAAAACCTTAATAAGAGCTTTTTTTGTCAGCCTTTTTCTCTCCAGAACCCTGGCCCAGTGCAGTATCACCTGTTCTGAAGCTAGTCTCTACAGCAAATGGTCCTCCCGTGTTCCAGATTGTGGATTGTGTCCACTGCCTCTTGCCTTGGCTCTATCCTCTTTGCAACTTCCTTTCACGTACTTAGAAAAATATTTATATCCCATCTGAACCTTCTCTTCTCTAGGATGAAGACTCTAGCTCTCTCAGCCTCTCCTAACACAAGAGGTTCTCTGGTCCCTTATTCATCTTTGTGGTTCAAAATTAGACTCTTTTTAGTATGTCCACATTTCTCTGATATTGGGGAACCCAGAACTGGATACAGTATTCCAGGTGTGGACTTCCTGATCCTGAGTAGAAGGGAAGGATCACCTCTCTTGACCTTCTGGCAATACTTTGCCTATTGCACACAATCATATGGTTAGCCTTTTTCTTATGGCAAAGGAAAGGGAACACTGTTGACTAAAGTTCAGGTTGGTATTCATTGGTATACCAAGGTTTATAAGAAGCAGTGCAGGTGACTGCAAAGCTACTTCCACCTGTTTGTAGACGGCCTGAGCCACTTCCTACTATCAGGTGGCCTGTAATACACACCCACAACAGTGTGTTCTATGTTAGCCCACCCCTTAATTCTTAGCAATAAGCTCTCCACTTGTTCATCATTGCTCTCCAAGTGGAGCTCAACACATTCTAATTGCTCTCTCACAGAAAGAGTAAAACTACCACCTTGTCTTGCCAGCCTGTCTTTCCTAAAGAGAACATAGCCATCCGTGACAGCTTTCAGAACATTAATGAAAATGTTGAATAGGACTGGGACAATTGTCGACTCCTGGGGTTCACCAGTAGTTAGTGGCCTACAACTAGACTTTGTGCAACTGATCAACACCCTTTGGGAATAGCTGTTCTTGCAGTTTTCAATCTATCTCACTGTTTGCTCATACAAGCTGTGCTTTGTCAGCTTGTCTAAGAAGACCTTGTGGGAAATCATGTCAAAGACCTTATTGAAGTCAAACTAGACAATATCCACTGCTCTTGTCTCATCTACCAAGCCACTCATTTTATTATAGAAGTCCATCAAGCATAATTTTCCCTTGGTGAATCCATGTAGACTACTCCTGATGATTTTCTTGTCATTCATGTACGTGGAAATACTTGCCAGGATTAGCTATTCTGTCAGTTCCATGTTAATTTTCACCTCATTATCTTCTCTCAAACACTCTCGACATGGCCATTTTTATTTTGGTTTGAGGACACTTGTGACTTAAAGACGTATGTGCCCAATATGCCAGCTGTCTTTCCACTCAGTCATCCTACATCAAGCTATGAGAAAAGGAGAAATTATTGATGGTGACTAGCATCATTGCATTTTCTTTAGAGTATGTGAAGACTTAGAATTGCTCTGTAAGGGATATTAAAGTATTCTTCCTTTCTTAGTTCATTCAGTGTCCTTGTAAGAGCCCAATATCAATATATTTCTTCATCTTTTTGGCTGCTTCTCAAATGGCTTCTGGACATAGGGAAGAAAACAAACAAACAAACAAACAAAAAAGATATGTTCTTGATGAAACCGTAGCTACAAGTAAATGACAAGAAAATACTGTATGCTAGATGTTTGACAGATTTTGTTTTCTGATCACTTTCAGCTGTATAAAGAGACCATACTGGATGAAAAGTACCCACAAGTAAAAATATTTCTAAAATAGCAAAATTAACATCAATTTATGGTTTATGATTGGTTCTTGGAGAAGGAAGGAAGGGAAAAATAAAGTATCTCACTAAGAACCAGTGTATGATCTATATATGAACTTAATATTATATGACAACATATTGGGCTATCAGGAAAGACTGCCTGAAAATTCAAGTAATTCAGAAAAAAAAAAAAAAAAAAAAAGAGAATTAATGTCTATTTTACAGGCAACCATCCATTACTGATAATATAAGTCATGTTCAGTAGCGTCAGTGGTGTTTATTTACACTGAATTTCATATGGCTCATGGTGTTTGCTGTACAATGATTGCAGAGAAATTACAGACTCATAGCATTCTGGCTAATGGTAATCATCCTGACAAAACTGCCCTATGCCAGATGGAGGTTGCTATACAGAAGTAGGTATCATTTTAAAAAGAAAAAATTAGTTTCATATCGGCCCAAATTTTGACTACCCTATTTGAACAGGATAACCTATATAACGTCATATTAGTAATTAAATACTGAAGTACTGTTATTTTCAGTTTGCCTGAAATTTCTTAGCTTAGAATAATTGCAGAAAAGGTACTTTTTAAATCAGGAGTTTTATAATTAAAAAAATTATCTCTTCCTTCCACCCTTTCCCCCCCACCCCAGTGTAGTTGTTTAGTTTCTGACCCAACAATATAGTTAGAAAATACAAGATATCTAGGAAACTCATGCCTCTCTGAAGTGGTATCTGGAAGACAAGTAGGAAGCCAAAGGCATTTCAAGAGAAGCTAAATACGTGTTTATGTTCAGTTATACTGAGACATAGAACTCCACTGTGTTTAGAAACCTAGTTTTTTTGGTAGCTCATGTCTTTAATGTATGCAGGTGTAGCTTTCCTATTTACTGCTGCATGTAGACTCTTCCAATTACACATTGAGATCCCAAACTAAATCCTTCTCTAAATTTCTCCACTTCATAAAAAAGTAATTCAGAGTTGTAAATGATACTAAGTGAATAAAGACTACTTGATTTTTTTTTTGCTTTTATTAATTTTGTGGGGTTTTTTTTCCCCTAAAAACATGACCCAGAGTTTACTGTATGAAAAAATTAAAACACAGTAAATCGCAAACAAAGACGGAACATGATTTTAAGCACATTGCTTAATTAAACTGACAGATCAAAGAGTTCTTTTTTTTCAAATTCTGATCTAATGAATGATATACTGATATACCTATCAATTATAAACTGAAGATTATAGCATGTGAATAAGGTTAGGTGGAAGGAATTCACTGAAGTTGCTCTTTCTCATGCTTGAATGTCTTATTTTTGCCAACATACCGAGGAACTCAGACCTATTCTGCAACTCAGTATGCCTGTTATTAGGTTCTTACATCTTATATCATGGTATAATACTCAAGTAATCTGGCCATTCTATGGAGTTATTTATGTAAACAAACAAACAAACAAACAAAACCCTACATTACACTGGTTACTTTTTATTTTTCACATGTATATTATACTTTGGTATAAACATTGCATTTATCTGTACTGAATTTAATTATGTTGATTTTTGTAGGAAATTTTCAGAAGTCACTTTATGTTCTTATCCTCTGCTTGAAAATGCCTGTCATCTCTTCTACTGTAATGTCATATGTTATGTGTTTTATTTATTCTAAATATTAATGAACATATTGAAGAAAACAAAGTCGAGGTTAGATACATGATGAATGGAACTTGAAACACTCTCATATGATATTGTTAAAACCACAATAACTACTTATTTGAGGTAAGTTTTCAATAGATGACTGTACTCTAACTGTATTTTCTTAGCTTGCTTATAAGAATGTTACACATGGCAATGTCAAAAAAACTCAGTCATGTCAAGATGTACCTACTGTTTCTCCTATATACACTTGGTGAGTTACCTTGTCAGAGAAATAGATTAGTTTGACATGATCAGTTTTTGGCAAATTCATACCATTCATTTTTATCATGTTATTATCTTTTAGGGACTTACAAATTGTTTTCTCTTAATATTTTTTTTTACAAATATTGCCAGTAATTGGAGTTATATTAACAGGGCTATAATGCTCTTGATTAATTTTTTGTCTTTTTTTCCCCCCAACATTTTATTTATTTATTTATTTATTTATTTATTTATTATCTTATATATTAAAATTAGCACTGTTAGAACTGTAAATCTCATAAATTCCTAAAAGTAATTTGCCAGAGGTCAAGATATCATATTTTTTTTTTTTTATGTAAAAAGATGAATTTAGTCAAGCTGTGCAATTTGAATTTGCCAATCCTACTTCAAAAAGTAAAATACTATAGTAGAATACTATCTGTACTCTGTTCTGTACTTCATAACTCTTCATAAATTGTTTTTCAAATAATGTTTGAGAGGACTTGTTTTTTTTTTGTTTGTTTGTTTGTTTTAAACCAGGGAGGTTTAACACTTTAATCTCCTTAATTTCTTCCCAATATATATCTTTTCTCCTTTATGTGCATCCATAGTTATCAGTCTTTATTTCCACTCTTTGTTTATTTATCATATGTATCCTCAGGTCTTTAAAGAGTTTAGGATTGTGTATTGCTCTTTTACTACGCTTCCTATCTTTCCTGTCCAATGGGATAATCTACCATTCTGATGATACGATCTTGCCTTTTCAGTTACTGCCACTTCTCCCACAGCTCTCAAGCCCTTAATATCACAGAATCACAGAATCACAGAATCGTGGGGGTTGGAAGGGACCTCTAGAGATCATCGAGTCCAACCCCCCTGCCAAAGCAGGTTCCCTACACCAGGTCGCACAGGAAGGCGTCCAGGCGGGTCTTGAATATCTCCAGAGAAGGAGACTCCACAACCTCCCTAGGCAGCCTGTTCCAGTGCTCAGTCACCCTCACCGTAAAGAAGGTTTTGTGCACATTTGTGCCGAACTTCCTATGCTCTAGTTTCTGGCCGTTTCCCCTTTTCCTGTCCCCATGCACTACTGAAAAGAGTCCGGCCTCACCACTATGGCCCCCACACCTCAGGTAGTTATAAACCTGGATCAAATCCCCTCTCAGCCTTCTTTTCTGAAGGCTAAACAGACCCAGCTCACTCAGCCTTTCCTCATAGGGGAGATGCTCCAGGCCCTTCACCATCTTTGTGGCTCTCCACTGGACTCTTTCTAAGAGATCCCTATCTTTTTTGTACTGGGGAGCCCAGAACTGGACACAGTACTCCAGATGAGACCTTACCAGGGCAGAGTAGAGGGGGAGGATCACCTCCTTTGACCTGTTGGCAATACTCTTTTTTATGCACCCCAGTATGCTATTGGCCTTTTTGGCCACAAGGGCACACTGCTGGCTCATGGCCAACCTGTTGTCCACCAGGACACCCAGGTCCCTCTCTGCAGAGCTCATCTCCAGCAGGTTTTCCTCCAGCCTGTACTGGTGCTTGCAATTATTTCTTCCTAGGTGCAGGACTCTACACTTGCTTTTGTTAAACCTCATCCGGTTTCTTACTGCCCAATCTCTCCAGCCTGTCCAGGTCTCACTGAATGGCAGCACAGCCGTCAGGCATGTCAGCCAATCCTCCCAACTTCATATCATCAGCAAACTTGCTGAGGGTGGCCACTACCCCCTCATCAAGGTCGCTGATGAAGATGTTGAACAAGACCAGACCCAGCACTCCAGATATATCTCTCTCCAGAGCATTTTCTCTCTTAGTTGCCTGAGTTGCTTACGCTGAATTTTCTAATTGTTATTATCTTTACTATTCTTCCTCTTTTCTGATGCTGCCAGCAGAGCAAGGAAGGTGGTATTCTTCCTCCACTCTGCCTTTCCAAGGCCCCATCTGGATTACTGCATCCAGGCCTGGAGCCACCAGCACATAAAAAGATACGGAGAAGTTGGAGCAGGTGCTGAGATGATCAAAGGGCTGGAACACCTCTCCTGTGAAGAAAGACTGAGGGAGATGGGCTTGTTAAGCTGAGAGAAGGGAAAGATTTAGGTATATCTCATTGTGTTCTTTCAGGATTGAAAGAAGACTTATAAAACTGCTTACATAGGCATCTAGTAAATGAACAAAGAGGGATGCCTTTTAACTTTAGATTAGGAGTTAATTATTTACTCAGAGGGTGGTGGGACACTGGAACAGGTTGCCCCAAGAAGTTGTAGATGCCCCATCCCTGGAGGTGTTCAAGGCCAGGTAGGATGGGGCCCTGCAAAGCCTGATCTAGTGGTTGGCAACTGGCTCACTGCAGGGAGTTTGGAACTGGATGAGCTTTAAAGTCCTTTCCAATCTATAATCTTCTATGATTCTACTGTCAACTCTAGAAAAGTCATTATTACCTCTGAAATCATTTTTCATACTAATTAAACTATAACTTTAGATTCTCAGTCAGTATTTCTGTATAGATTAGAATAACTGAGTCTGGCTCAGTTCTATTTTGGATTCAAAAGCAAATGACAGTTTTCTAGTTTCTATTTGTATTCACTGGAGATTCGGTGCAAGAAGATTACAATAAGATAAAACTGGTATCTGCCATATGGTGTTAAAATCTGGCTAGAGAAGCTCTAAGATTTGGCATCAATGAACCCCAAATGCTAATACAAACCCCACTTGGATCTAAGCACTACCACCTTAGACATCTTTAAGAAGTATATGTACATAACATGTGAGTGAGGTACTTTGCTATGACATTTCTTAATGTTAC
The DNA here is from genome assembly GCA_035772895.1 of Perdix hodgsoniae. NCBI lineage: Eukaryota > Metazoa > Chordata > Aves > Galliformes > Phasianidae > Perdix > Perdix hodgsoniae. The sequence goes on from JAPSGF010000052.1 coordinate 5,310,004, forward strand.
ATTCAAAGATAATAATTTGATAAGTTCACACAGTGATCTCTGTGAGTCAGCTTGGATTTGTACTTTAGGACAGACTGCCTTAGACTGAACACACAGCTATTATCTCACAGATGTCTGTGGTAAAATTAAAAAAAATTACAAATGCAACTGGAATGAGCAGGGAATCAATTATGAGCTACAGAAGTTCTTTCAATGTCTGACTCTAATTATATTAATTATGAACAAATGTGAGATGTAAAAAATGCCATTTCCAATAATCAAGTAAGGCCATCTTACTAGAAAAAAAAAAAAAAAAAGAAAAATTAAGCATGTACACTTTCTAAGCAGTTCATTATAAAGTGAGAGTTTAAACATACAATTAATTTGGTGACTACTGCAAAATTTTACTTGTTTCTCTATTATTTTAAGTATATAATTTCATAGAGTGCAAACACATTTATTATGACGAGCTATTTCAATTTACTATAAATACAACTATGTGGTTGTATTTATACAAATATCTCTGACTAAGGGAAGGTTTCTGTCTAGGTCTGTCAGCTTATAGATTTGAATGAACTTAATAGTATGAACCTTGCTTCCAAGCAGTAAGAGAAAATTAATGATGCTGAAGCATTACTTACTATAAGACATCAATAAAAACAGGCTTTTGAGAAAGACAGCCCTTATGAGAGAGCACAGAAAACAGATTTCCAGCAAAAAGCTACAAAGTAATGATGATCATATAAAATACTTGTATTTATGCCTGGATTTCATGCCTGGAAGAGACTTCACATACCCCATATTCTAAGAGATCTGTTTTCTTGTACTGTTATGTTAATTTTAGCTGATTTAATGGAAACTGTCTAAATTTTTTAATAGACAAAATATGATTCACAGAATGGTTCTAGTCTAACTAATAATATGTAATTGTAAGATTAATGCACAGTGGTTTAATGAATCTTGTTTATTTGTTTGAAATATCTTACTTAAAAAAAAAAAAGAGAGAAAAGAAAAATAATCACAGAAAACAACAGAAAAAAAAATTAGAGAACAAGAAAAAAATCTCTGAATATTGTGAGCATCAAGGATAGCCTCTTTCCAAATACCTCATGTATCCTCACTGTGGTCAAAATAGGTCTAATAATTCAATAATCTTTTTACTGTCAGTGGGGTTGATTCAGACCCAAAGAGAACATTAATTAATTTGTTAATTCCCATTTTACAAGAAAACCAGGACCTTTTCAACTCACAGGGTTACCAATGAGTTCTATGGGCATTGATACGACTGTTTTCTTTTGACTAATAGTGCAAATATTCAGCTGTAAATATGTTTGGCTGCATTTTCATCAGTACAGATCACTTTTGCCGTCTGTGCATAGTACATATGTATTCTGGATCAGAACTGCTCTACAGCCCCAGCGTCAAGAAACAAAAAGTCAATTACACAAAGACTTCAACACTTTTAGGCAGATAATAAAATAGATTTAAATTGTTGCAGCTTATCACTGAAACTTACTCAAACAACATACACTTTTATGAAGTTACCTTGGGTTTCACTGAATATGGAACCATGCATCCGAACTCACATTTTCATATATATTAACTCATATTCTGCAGAGTTTACCAGATAAATTCAGTCTATTTCCTTGTAAAGTAACGGGTGGACTGCAGCTTCTAATTGAAGTAAATATATTGCCCACCATTGGAAGGGGTAGCTTAAGAAATATGCAGTTATTCTGTGAAAGATTTAGATCAGGTGACTTTGGAAAATTTATTTATACCACCCAATTAAACATAAATAAATAAATAAATCACAGTACATTTAATACTTTTATACACAGAAAAAAAATCTGTATGTTGATAAGCTTTTATAGCTGGCAGAATCTGTAGACTTCAAGGCTGTTCAGTTCACGTAAATTCTTATCTTTATAAACTGTGATGTGTTAAAAATAGTGGACATTTTGAAATGTTACTTAATAGTTTTGTTCTTAGTAACTCTCTGTCCCTATCCTGCTATAATTTTGCTCTCAGTATTAAACAAAGATGCAAATAAAATAGCGTATATCAAATCCCAACTAATAACAATAAACTTTTGATATATAGAAATGACATTAAGCAAATACATACATGTACATTTATAAATGTGTGCATGTATTCTTATATACATAAATGTGCATGAATATATATTAAGAATTCCAGGATATCTTTTAATAGAAATAGAATTGTTAAGACAAGCACAGCTATGTTGACCAAGTTTTCTTAGTTTTTAAATCCTTTCATGCTATATAGTACATTAAACCAAACCAAACCAAACCTTAAAATATTTACACTTATTTTCATAGCATATTCCCTCCCCCCCCACCATTTTTTTTTTCCCTTTTTTTTTTTTTTTTTTTAAGTAGAATTTTCCTAAGTGGGAACCACAGCTAACAGTGTAGTGGATTTCCAAGATAAGTGAGCCATTAACACAGTGTACCATGCCCCAACTGGGGCAAAATTTACAACCTTCACAGCAGTAGTGACTGAAACAGACAGAGAAGACAGTGAATTTGACAGTCTGACTCTCCAATGAAGCAAGGAGGTTGGGGGTGGGCTAGAAACTTGAAAGAGACATAGCCGGGACAGCTGACCCCAGTTGACTGAAGGGACGTTTGATGCTCTATTCTACATGATTCCATGCTCAGCAATATCTACCAAAGAAAAGAATGTAAGGGGGAATATTATGTCTGTTGTTTAAGTTTTTCTGCTCAAGTGTTAGACGTAATGAAGCCTGCATTCCTGGAACTGGCAAATATTTGCAAGACAAAGGGGAGCAATGAATGAAAACCTCTCCTTCCTTTGCCCATTAAACTGTCTTTACACTTACCCATGAGTTTTTTCACTTCTATCCCACTGCAGGGGACTGAGTGAATGGCTGTGTGGTGCTGAGTGGCCTGCCAGGCTTCACTCAGACCAGCTGTTGTAGTCTTGACCCATGAATTTTCAGCTTTTTTTTTCCAGTTCTTTTAGCCCAATGTGGTGCAAGGGACTAAGTGACAGGGTGGACGATTAGCTCTGGCTGGGCTCAGTCCACCACACACAGATAGTGAAAATGCATACAGAGAGAGAATGAAAACATCAGTTTTTAAATTATTTGCTCCAAGGAATTATATGCTTCAGGACACAATCTATCAACAAATTGAAAATCATTAGGGAGATGTTAGAGCAATTAATTTATAATAATGTTTCATAAAGCTCCTCGTGTGATTCTAAAGAATTTGTAAGAAGTTACTCTTGGAGAGAGACTGCTGAGGTAGCTGCAAGGAGCACCATTTAAAAAAAAATGCATGCTGCATTGAATAATATTTATGAAAAGAAAGACAGTGTGAGAGTAAATAATTTTTTTGAGAAAGTGCAAAACAATTTTTTCCACTTTTTTTTCAAGACACAGATAACAGCCTGAATGATTCCCTAGGCAATGTTGCTTTCTTTCTTATATACTTCTAGGTTAATAATACAGATTCTCACTCAAGAAGAAAAGAGAAAAGGTAGATTAACCATCATTAACCACTGAAAATCTGCTTTGATGATCTTTTTCCTACAGGAAGAGCATAAACAACATCCAATTACAAACAAAATTTCATAACAGGTGGCAATTCTTAAAAGAATAAAGGGCATGGAAAACATATTGGTGTAGTAGCATTCTGCAGCACAGCCATATGGCAGATTGATAGTGTTCTTCTTGCACTTTAAGCAGTCTACAGACATAAACCCATTGCCACTTCTGGAACAGCAAAGTGTTTGGGTAGGTCTCTGTGCACAGATTTTGGTTTCCTCCTATCAGCTGTCTCAGAGTGATAATGTCATACGCTTACATTATACAGTTATGTGTTTCATTCTTCTGGTCTTGTGAAAAGCATTTCAAACATCCACAAAAGGTAATACTATAAAAAAATGGGAATTTATATTGTTTAAAAGGCTGTATAGTTTTTAATATTTTTTTTCAATTTAAAAATCTTTTAATTTTGCAAGTGAATACCCTGTAATCACATGTTAAAATAAATAAATAAATAAATATATATATATATACACATGAAAATTTCTTTATCTTTGATACAAGAGCTTTAAAGGATCTGTTGGAATTTTAAACTATGTAAGAACTGCAAGAGTTAAAATGACTTGCATTTCAAATTAAATTTGACAGTCAATTATTCTATAAGAATGACAACTACTGTAATTGCTTTTGCTATTTTAGAAAAAGAAAAATGGGAAACTAACAAGCTTTTTCATTTTAAAGAAGATACTGAACATAAATTGAATATTATAATCACTAAAGATGTGATGGGAAGTTTAATGTTTGGATTTCCTTCAGAAAGGTATGTATCTTTGAAGAAATTGCTGCTATGGACTAATGTACCAACATTCACATTGAGATATATTAGTAATCAATATTTCACATCAATGTATTGTCTCAATTGTTAATGGTTCAGCAGGTGATTTATTCCCCATAGTAAGAAAGAGTGACTCCAGAGATTATATATTCCTCACATCATCAATGACACAGTATCTTAATTGTATAGCTTAGATACCCTTTACAAAAGATCTTCTTCAGCTAGTTGTGTCAAACAGCCCCATGGCAGGACTCAAGAGTCAAGAATATATGTTGAATATATACTTATTTGTCATACAAAGGAAGAATACATCCAATAATCTCAACCACTGAGTGTGCAATACACAGAATAAGCACTATATTATCAAGAGTTTGATGGAAAAATACCTTATATGCCACACACAGCTATTAAATCTTCAGCAAAAAAATTGGCAGCATATAGTATTCAAATCCAAGAAGAGCTTTTTGCAGTACATTCAGTAAAAACAATATCCTTCTCTCCATACTGTGACAGAACTGATATTGCATTCCAATTATTCAATAGCTGTTTTTGCTCAGAATTTTCAAGATGTTCAAAATGTGTTTGGCTTAATCAACATGATCAAAACCAAGGGGGGGGGGGGGAGGGGAAGTATTTGAATAATGGTTAGTTTTGTGAATATTCTGACTTTTTATAATAATGGATGCAATAATGAAATATAATCATGATTATAATTATAAATGATTATATATAACACTATGTACCTGTATACAAGCATAATTATAAATAATAATTTTGCTTAATAACAATTATACATAATGCATTGCACTACAGGATTGTACAGGAAGTTTTCCCCATACAGAAAACTATTCTTTGGTTTAATTTTTCGCATGCTTTATAGCATCCTGTTCTTAATTAAGTCTTCCTCTATCCCTCTGGGATCACTTTTCCTTATTCAAAGTATAAAACAAAAAATAAGAGCAGGACTAAATCCTTCCCTTTACAGTTGTTTTGTCTAATGGCAAGAAATCTTCAGGAAGTTAAGACGAGCCTGAGGTTTCATAAATTTGCTCTCAAGCCAGAGAAATTTGCCTTTCTAGAGCCATTTGCTAGCATGGGAGACATCGCAGCTCTAATGAACCTTCCTATCTGTTAAAGAACTACAAAGCAAACAAACAAAATCTGAAGTTAAATATGTTAACATTTCTTCATTACAAATGTGGTGTTAATGTTGAGTAAGTCAGCTTTTTTCCTAACTTTGAAGCATTTTTTCTTCCTTCTCACTTGGCAGTGGTTATCCTTTAGCTGGTTAATGACTGAGTGCTCCATTTTCTCCTCAGCTTTTTGCATTTTAAAAACAAGCCAGCATGTATGCCAAAACAAATCAATTAGACTGCCTAGTTCATTTTTTGGAGATAAAACAGATTTTTGTGGCTTTAGACAAAAAGGTCTGACTGGGAGAAACCTTCACAATTAGGGGTAGGCTAGTTTCATCTGCTAACTTAGTGTGACTCACAGATTGTGATGTTCAGGGGCTTAGAATCTAGGAAAACAAACAACAAAGCTTTTGAAACTGGACCTAGAGTTATAAGGCTGGCTGTAGGCCCTGCTCCAGTTGACCACTTAACCTGATGGCCCATTACTTGTGTGACCATAGCAAGGGTATAGATATACTGAATCTAAGTTGTCCAAACTAGTCTACATGGTACTACATATTGCATAAACTGTGTTGGATTTCTATTAACTTCTATTAACTGATCCTCATATCAGATTTTTTACAATGCATATATTCTATCTCAGGAGTATACTTACAGAGTAACAGAACTAGATGCTACAACTTCAGGAAAATGATCTTAGTGTCCATGTGGATCTAGTAAGATGTGCATGCTCCGTGAATCAGCCTCCCAAATTGTCTACACGGTGCTCAGCAAAGATGAAACAAGCAAAAAAAAAAAAAAAAAAAAAAAATTAGGAAAGAATTTTGGAACAAAAGAGAGCTGGCCAGCAGGACAAGGGAGGAGATTGTCCCCAACTCCTACTCTGCCCTATTAAGGCCCCATATGTAGTACAGCCATGCCTGGAGGCTCCAACACAAGAAGGGTGCAGACCTGTTGAAGCAGGTCAAAGGCTGATGATCAAAAGACTGGAGACTCTCCCTCATGAAGAAAGGCTGAGAAAGTTTGACTTTTTGAGCTTGGAGAAGAGGAGACTCCACGGAGACTTCATTGTGGCCTTCCACTACTTGAGGGGAGTGTGTGTAGGCTCAGATCAGCCTAAATAGGATCTCTACTGTTGCCTATGTATGAGCAATCTGTTTCCCAAGGGTTTTTCAGCAAAATGTAATACAGTATAACTTAGATTTAAAAAGGGATAAGTCCACTCCAGGATCAAAAATAAAGACTGATATATGAAACTTCGTAATCAATTTCATTTTCTGATTTCATGGTCTCTAGGCTTTAAACTGAAAGGAGAGTCACACAGAATTACACACAGAATGGACCTCACGGATCATGAATCTCCAACACCCCTGGCACAGACAGGGTCACCAACCTCCCCATTTAATACTAGACCAGGTTGCCCAGAGGCCCATCCAACCTGGCCTTGAATTACTCCAGGGACAGGGCATCCACAACCTCTCTGGGCAGCCTGTTCCAGCATCTCACCACTCTCTGTAAAGAACTGCCCCCTGATATCCAACATAAATCTTCCCTCCCTCAACTTAAAACCATTTCCCCTTGTCCTGCAGTTATCTACCCTTTCAAAGAATTGATTCCCCTCCTGTTTGTAGGCTGCCTTTAGGTACTGAAATGCTGCAATGAGGTCACCCCGCAGCCTTCTTTTCTCTAGGCTGAACAAGCCCAACTCCCTCAGCCTGTCTTTTTAAGGGGAGGTGCTCCAATCCCCTGATCACCTTTGTAGCCCTCCTCTGCACTCTCTCCAACAGCTGTCTTTTTTGCACTGGGGCTCCAGACCTGGACACAGTACTCCAGATGGGGCCTCACAAGAGCAGAGTAGAGGGGAACAATCACCTCCCTGTCCCTGCTGGCCACCCCTCTTCTGATGGAGCCCAGGATACTATTTGCTTTCTGGGCAGCAAGGGCACACTGCTGGCTCATATTAAGCTTTCCATTCACCAACATCCCCAGGTCCTTCCCCACAGGGCTGCTCTCAAGGACTGCTCCTTTCAGTCTGTATGGATGCCTCGGATTCCTCCAAAACCTTGCAGTTTGCTGTGTTGAACCTCATTAGGTTCACCCAGGCTCACCTTTCGAGTCTGTTGAGGTCCTCCTGAATGGCATCCCTTTCTTCCACTGTGTCAACCACACCACTCAGCTTGGTGTCATCAGCAAACCTGCTGAGGGTGCACTTGATTCCATCATCAATGTAATTGATAAAGATGTTAAAGAGCACCTGCCACAAGACAGACCCCTGGGGGACGCCACTTCTTACCAACATCCACCTGGGCATAGAGCCATTGATGACCACCCTCTGTCTGCAGCCTTTCAACCAATTTCTTATCCATCAGGTGGTTCACCCATCAAATCCACATCCCTCCAATTTGGAGATAAGGATGTGGTGGGGGACCATGTCAAAGGCCTTGCTCAAGTCCAGGTAAATGGCATCAGCCACCTTCCCTTTGTCCACCAATGCTATCACTCCATCATAAAAGGCCACCAGATTGCATGAAGCATGACTTTCCCCTGGTGAAGCCATGTCTCACTCCAATTTATAGGAGGGAGATGAGGTTCTTTTAATGTCTATATACCCGACGTGAAATTAAGAAACAGCAGTTCAAATGGTAGTCCAAACAGTTTATTATAAATCCTAATCAGGGAGATGGGGAAGGGAAAGAGGGCAATAGAAAAGATAGGAAAGAAGCAGGAATTGCATGAAGTAGGGATAATCACCACCAGGATCCAGCAGCTCCCTTTCTTGTAAATGGGAATGACGTGACCCTTCCTCCAGTCATCCCAGACCTCACCTGACAGCCACGGCTTTTCAAATATGATGGAGAGCAGCTCAGCAACCACCTCAGTCAGCTTCTTCAGAACCCTGGGATGCACGCCATCCAGCCCCATAGACTTGTACACATTCAGTCTCATGAGGCAGTCTGGGACTTTCCCTCCCCACTGTAAAGGCAGAGCTTTACTGCCCCAGTCCCTGCCTAGAGGTTTAGGGATGCAGGGCTCAGGGATGTGATAAATACTGGAATCCTGGCTGCCAGTGAAGACTGAGGCAAGAATACTCATTCAGTATCTCAGTCTTCTCTTCATCCATTGAAACCAGTTCTTTTACATTTACCAAAGGAGGTACACTCGCTTTGGCCTGTCTCTTCTGGCTAATGTACCTGTAGAAAGTCTTCCTATTGTTTTTCACATCCCTTGCTAAGTTCAGTTCTGCCAGTACCTTGGCTTTCCTGATCCCACATCTTCAAGTCCAGATGTTATTCCTGTATTCTTCCCAGGTGACACACCCTTGTTTCCAGAGCCTGTACGTACCATTCTTTATCCTCCACATGCGCAGCAGGTCCTTGCTGAGCCATGCCGGTTTCCTACCTCCTCTGCCTGCTTTCTTATTCAGAGGGACGGAGAGCTCTTGTGCTCTCAGGAAGGCATCCTTGAAGAGTAGCCAGCTCTCTTCAACATCTTTGTTTTTAAAGACAGCATCCCAGGGGATCTCAGCCAACAGTTCTTTAAACACTTTAAAGTTCTCTCTTCCAAAGCTCAGGGTCCTGATGCCACTATTTGCTAGGCCCACAACCCTTGTGATCATGAACTCAACCAGGGTGTAGTTGCTGCAGCCCTGGCTGCCTCCAACCTTAATGCTTTTAATGATCTCCTCTGCATTGGTGAGCAGCAGGTCCAGCAACATTTCACCTCTGGTCAGTCTGTCCAACTCCTGGAACAGAAAGTTATCATCAGTGCATTCCAGGAGCCTCCTGGACCTCTTGCAGCTCACCATGTGGTCTTTGCAACAGATATCTGGATGGTTGAAGTCCCCCATCAGGACAAGAGCTTGTGAGCATGAAACCTCCCACATCTGAAGCAAGAAAGCCTTGTCAACAGTCTCCCCTTGATCACAAGGCCTATCACCAGCTGGCCTTTGTTAGTCCTGTCACTAGTTCTAGCTCACAGGCTCTCAACCTGTTCCTGACTGTTTCTCAGAGGAAGCTCCTCACAGTCGATCCACTCCTTGACATAGAAGGCAACTCCCCCACCCTTCCTACCTCGCCTATCCCTTTTAAAGGGCCTATATCCTTCAATGGTGGTATTCCCATTATGGGAGTCATCCCACCATGTTTCCGTGATAACAACAAGGTCATAGCTTTCCAACCGCATAATGGTTTCCAACTCGTTCAGCTTCTTTCCCAGGCTGTGTGCATTGCTATAAAGGCACTTCAGCTGGGCTTTCCATCTCACCACCTTTATAGAAGATCTAGGATCCCTTAGAACAGCAGCATCCCCAGCACTCCCCTGCCCCAGTCCATCCCTTTGTACTTCACCATCATCACCCATCAAGTTCAGTACGAGCCCTCGAACAACCCACTCAACCCCAGCAGCCTTGATTTTGCCCCCTTCCCCCTTCATGCCTAGTTTAAAGATCTTTCAATGAGTCCTGCCAGTTCCTGATCCTCTTACCCCTAATAAACAGGCTAATTCTATTTGCAGCCATCATGCCAGGTACCGAGTAAATTTCCCTGTGGTCAAAAAAACCCAAAATTCCTGTACAGAGGAATAAAACACCTGCACACCCATTCCATCAACTACCTGCCCCAGTCTCCTGAAGTCTTTTTTGACAGTCCTCAAGCTTTTCTTGGTGACTTCATCACTGCCAGCCTGGACTATCAAAAAGGGGAATCATCAGAATGTCCAGGAAGTTTCCTAGCAATGTTTCTGACTGATGCCCCAATGAGGGAGCACACCTCCCTACAGGTATGATAAGGCCACAATATAGGGCCTTCTGTTCCCCTCAGAAGGGAGTTGCCTGTGATAACAACCCTTCTGTCCTTCTGGGTGGAGGCAGTCTTGAGGCATGGGGTCGACCATTTCACATGAGGCAACCTTGTGGGTGGACCTCCTCCACACCCTCACTCACCTCTCCCTCAAGTTCCAGGGCCTCAAACTTATTTTGCAGAGGCACCAAGGGGATTGAGGATGGTCGGAATGGGGCATACCCAACTTTGCCAAGCCAGAATCCATTTCTACTTCTCCTCTCTCAAATTGCTTTGCTGTGCTCAGCAATGGGGATCCAGTGGGGGTAGGGGGTCCATCACTGTCTGGTGAATATCAACTTGATGTCTTTCTGGGAGGGAGTTAGACTGTTTTTGCCACTGCCCCCCCCCCCCCCCCTTCTTCATCGTTGTTGCTAGGGGGAGGAAAGGACAGGGCACTCATTGTAGCAGGAGCACTGTCTGCCTGACGGTTCCCCTCTGCCACCTGTTTGCAAGGCAGCAGGGAGTGATGTGCTCCATGTAGAGTCTCAGCTGGCTGCCAAGATACATGGATAGGGTTTGGCACCACCAATCAGTCTCCCTCTCACATTGCTTTACGCTCCTCAGCCTCTCCACCTCCTCCCTCAGGTCAACCACAAGGCTGATTAAGCCATGTAGCTGGTCACATCTTACACAAGTGCTGTCTCCATCGCCTAGCTCACCACAGCCAGTGCCCTGCACCAACATCTTGTTTTCGGACCTCAGCCTGAGTCTCCACATTATTCTTAGCATCAGCTATCCTTTCATATATGCCTGGGACCTCAGTCTGGGTCTCCACGTTCTTCTTGGCTGCAGTCTTCCTTTTACGTGAGCATAGGACCTCTGTCTAGGTCTCCAAATTTTTCCTGCAGTAGCCTTCCTCTTCCGCTAGGGTGAAGCCATATCAAACCAGCAGCACTATTCGGATAGCCTAAATTAGGCTTAGGGTGTGACTGATCAGCCCTGCCCTGCTGCAGGTAGTGTGGGCACAACCCTCACCCCATTACCAAGCCATTAACAGTTGCCCCCACACTTACCACTCACTTCACAGTGACAACAGTCCCTCTCACTGCAAAGTCCCGTCGAATGGCTGGCTTACGGTTTCTCCTTGTTAAAATACCCGACGTGATTCACACGCCCTGACTCGACTCCTCCGTCCCCGAGGCTTTTTCAAAGCAGGGGGGAGTAGACGCAGAGCTGTTGCACTGCCAACGCCCACTTCATGTCAGCTGCTCTGGCGAGAGCAGCCGGGCTGCTCTGTTATCTCGGGGTTCCCTGGATGAGGGAACTGACCGAAAGTTCTCCGTACCTCACAGTCAGTGGCTGCGGTTCTGGCCGGGGCAGCTTCGAGACAGTGATTCTCGGCGATTAAGCATATGTAGTCTATTTTGACTTTTTTTTTGTTTGTTTGTTTGGTTAGTTTTTTTTTGTTCTTTTTTTTTTGTTTGTTTATTATTTTTTTTTTTTCTGTCCTTTGCTTTGTACAGTTATGCCTACAATGCATTTCAAGTTTTCTATCCTTCCTATTAACAGTGATACAGATTTTCTATTCCATTCAATGCTTTTGAATCAAGAATGTACTGTTTTTCTGTTGTTGTTTTTGGTTGTTTTTTGTTTTTTTTTTTCCCCTTCAGAATCCCTGAATCTTAACATGATCTCTCAGTTCGTATCTCCTAGTACTGATAATTTCAGGTTATGCCTCATTCAATTAAAAAATCATGCTTATGCAAGCAGAAAACAGTAATGTACACAGAATGATAAAAAAAAACAGATAAAGTCAGATATTCAGAAAATATGTGCAAATATTCATTTAAGGACTCTAGCTTCTGTTTATTCAAGCTGTAAAAATATTTGTCATTCAGAAACAATGCAAAAATAAAGGGGAAAAAGGTGTTTAAATATTAATTACATGCTGAATCGGATGCAGGGAGATAGTTTACAGGAAACAGTTTGTTAGTAAATGGTACATTAATTTTCCTGAAAGGCCTTATACATACCAATGAAATAGTAATAACTGTTGCAAAAATAAATATCTTACAGATTATTTTCTCAGTCTCACCTTGTAATAACAACCTTCAGAGCATCTACCATAAGCATCACTAAGATGCTTATCAACCTGATATGCATGTACTTGTTATCTGACCTTGTCAAGAAACGTTTAGAAATGCATAGAAAAGAATAAAATCATCAGAACAGTTTCCTGGGAATAATGACTACCTGCATTTATTTCCTTCCTCATGATCAATGAGCCCCAGGAAATACCTTATAACTCAATTGATATTGTTCAATCTACAGATGAACTTACTCCATCCTGCCTCCTGCCAAGATCTTGATTTATTAGGGTGCAGCTGTTGTATCAAGTGTCTGCATTTAATCTTAACAGGGACGTGAGAAAGATCCTGGGTCTGTCCCTGGACAATTAGTATCAGATGATGATCCACCTCTTTCACCAAACTGATGAAAACACCTTGCCTGTTTCCATCTCCCTTATAACTTGAAGGTATAGGATAGGACTCATCCTTTGACGGATTAACTGTACAGCTTATTAAAAGCAACATTTTAATATCTCCTGTAAGAAAACTTAAAATCTTTTTGTGTTTTTTTGTGGCTGTAAAAGGTCTAAAAATTGTCAGTCTGATTATTTTTTTCAAATTTGTTTCTAATTCATTCATTCTCAGCTTTGGAGGGAGCCAGTGTGGACTTGATAACTGATTAGTAGAGGAAAACTAAAAGAAAGTAAGGATTTGGAATATTCCAAATCCGGAGATGGTGAAACTTAATAAAGAAAGTTGATTGGAAATCAGGGAGAAACAGAGGTTAGCAGACAGAGAGGAGTATAAAAGGGACCAATGAATTGTAGAACAGGGCTCATCAGTGTCTGGCTGACACTGATGTGAAAATAAATGTGAAAATAAAGCCTTTTTTTTTCTTTTTTTTTGATTCAAAAGGAAAAAATATAGTTTTTGTTGTTGCTGTTTATATTGACTGAAAATGAATAGAGTCGTGTTATAATGCTCTTGGATGATAGCGTTTACAGTAACTACTATGAATGATCACAGAATCATAGAATAGTTTGAGTTGGAAAGAATCCTTAAAGGCCATTGAGTCCAACTCTCCTGCAATGAACAGGAACAGCTAAAGCTAGATCAGGTTGCTCAGAGAAAATTTTTTTCATATGTCCAATCTTAACTCTCCTACCTTTAAATTTTTCCTAGTCCTATCACAACAGACTATGCTAAAGTGCATGTCTTCTTTCTTAGAGACCCCTTTAGGCAGACCCATAAGGTCTCCATGGAGTCTTTTTCAGGCTGAACAGCCCCAGCTCACTCAGTCTGTTGTCACAGGGGAGGTGTTCCATTCCTTGGATCTTTTTTGTTGCCCTCCTCTGGATACTTTCCAGCAGCTCCATGAGGTCTCACAAGTGCATAGCAGAGGGGCAGAATCAACCCCCTCAATCTGCTGACCACGCTCCTTTTGATGCAGCCCGGGATACGGTTGGCTTTCTGGGCTGCAAGAGCACATTGCTAGCTTACGTCCAGTTTCACATCCACAAGTCCTTTTCTGAAAAGCTCAATCAATTCATCCCTCAGCTTATATAGATAGAGTTTTGCTATGATCCAGGTGCAAGACATTGCAGTTAAATTTGTTGAACCTCATGAGATTCACCTGGGCTCACTTCTCAAGCCTGTCTAGGTCTCTCTGGATGGCATCCCATCCCTCTGGCATATTGACCATACCACACAGCCATAAAGCATGAAGTGGTAATGTGTAATAATGGGTGGAATGTCATGGTTTTATGATTTTTCATTGGTATTCCACATCATAACATCATGCAGTGCACTAGGAGTTGAAGAGTTAATGCTGCAGTTTTGTGGACTGTCAGTTTTTCTGGTGTCTTAGTCTCAGAAGAGAAGAATGAAATACAACTCCCAGAAGACTATATTTTTTCCATTTCTGTTTTCTGTTTGGGGAGAAAGAAAAAAAAAGCAGACTGTTGAGTCATGAGACATTTTCCTCTTTGTTTTCTGGTTGCTTCACCTTTAGCATTATAAAAAGGACTTCAGTTTCGTAAACTCTATTTCTTTCACATTTTATTTGATTTGATTTGGACCCTAGTCCACTTGCAGTTGGGCCTGTGTGATCCTGACCAAATCCCTACACAGCATAGCAGCCTGAAATGATGATGACTCATTTCAGTGTTCAGATCAGTATCTGTCTAAAAAAATCTAATCACATAGTAAATTATTTTTTCAAGCGGTGTAAATTGCTGATTTCCTTTGGAAGTGAATCAGCCAACATGTTATTCAGGACACATTGGGAGGGCAATCCACTTGACTCAAGTTTTGTATAACAGAAATGACACAATGTTAATTTGCTTTTAAACTACTTGGCATATCTAAGAATTACATAAGCAATTGGATGAGACTGAACAAAATTCATTGAGATATCACCCTCACATTCCAGTTATTTTGTCTGATTATTTTAGAAAGCATTTTATATGAGCAATTAACATGCACATTTTATACGAGAGGTTATCATGTTCATATTTTCCATGCTTGGCCTTTCCAAAACTGTCTGCAATAAATTCTTTGCTGATTTATATTCCACTCTGCATTTAAAGAAAATAAGACTGTGGAGTCTCACTTAAAAGGTTTTAGATTTTTTCATCTTCATTTTTGTTTCTCTATATTCTGTCTTATTCTGTATGTGCTCTTAGGTTACTTTGTAATTATACAGAGAGATGAGTTTCAAAATACAGTCCATAAGAACACTCAAACTCAAGATCTGATTCATCGTAAAACCACAAAATGGCTGAAGTTGGAGAGTGTCTAGAGTTCATCTAGTACGACCCACCTGCTCAAGCAGGAACACCTAGATCCATTTGCTTGGGACCATGTCTGGATGGCTTTAGAAAATTTCAAAGGAGGGAGACTCCATAACCTGTGTTGGTGTCACGGTGTGAACTAGATCGATCTATGCCCATGACAGGGGGCAGTAGGCTCCTGCCCCTCTGCTCCCACCCCGGCCCCACACAAAATGGGAAGGAAGGAGGGGGAAAAAAAAAAAACAAACGGCGGCAACAATCTATGGAGGAAAATTTATTTTACTAACTATGATATTGGAAATGCAAAATAACACAATATAATAAGATTTAATTGAAATTGAGACTAATAAATCAAATAAGATAGGAGAGAGAGTTCCCGAGACCGAGTCAAACCTGAAAAGCTTGGAACAGCCAGGAAAGCATCCTCCAACACCCACTGCCAGGCAGTAAGAGTGCCCCCCCCCCGGAAGGGTCAGATGCCATGACTTCCGTCATGTATAGGGATAGGTACACGGAGCTGGAGCATTAACACTTTAGTTCCAATACACTACATGATGTTTTGATGTGGAATACTGGAAACCAAAAAACGTAAAACCATGATAGTTGGCAACTTCTGACAGTGTTCTGTTACCCATGCAGTAAATAAGCGTTCAGGTGGACCCTCCTGAGTTTAGGTTTGTGCCTATTGTCTCCTGTTCTGTCACAGGGTACCGCTGAATAGAATCATAGAATCATAGAATCATAGAATCATAGAATCATAGAATCATAGAATCATAGAATTGCTCAGGTCGGAAAAGACCTTAAAGATCAAGTCCAACTGCAACGTAACCACACTACCCTAACTCAAATAGCCCTCTGCTAAATCATGTCCTTGGGCACCACATCCAAATGGTTTTTAAACACCAGGTGACAATCACTGCCCTGGGGAGCTCATTCCAGTGCTTAACAACCCTTTTTGTAAAGAAGTTGTTCCTGGTATCCAACCTAAACCTCCCCTGGCGCAACTTGACGCCCATTGCCAGTTATCCAGGTCCTTCTGTAGTGCCTTTCTCCCCTCTGGCAGATCAACACTCACGCTCATCTTGGTGTAGTCCCAAGACAACAGTTCGTCCCGGAACTGCCTTCTTTGTTCTTGCCATCGGGTATTTATATATAAATTGATGAGATTCTCTTGAGCCTGTTCTCCAGGAAATATGATAGTAATCAAGTCCATTGCTAAGCCAGATGTATATACTGTTCAATCATGTTTTATAATCAATGGATCCCTTTCATATCCCTCTCTGTATACTAACCTATGTTTTCCCTAATCCCCTTCTACTGAACTCTCCTCATTCAGTTTCACTGTCCCCCAAACACCCCTAGAATATCCCAAATCATAACTTTCCTCTTGTTTATTTCTTCTATTCAGTTACCTGCAAACTTGCTGAGGGTGCACCCAGTGCCATCATCTGTGTCATTTGATAAGATGTTCAAAAGCACTGGTCCCAAGACCGACCCCTGAAGGACACCGCTTGTGACTGGCCTCCACCCTGACACAGAACCATTGATCACAACTCTTTGGTTGTGACCAGCCAGCCAATTCCTCATCCATCAAATAGCCCATCCTTCAAATCCACACCTCTCCAATTTGGAGAGAAGGATGTGGTGAGGGACCATTGCAGAAATCTAGGTAGACAACATCTACCGCCCTTCCCCCGAAGGGCTGTGGAGTCTCCCACCCCACTGATGCAGTCACTCTATCGTGGAAGGCCACCACCAGATTGGTCAGGCACAATCTGCCCTTGGTGAAGGGCAATCTTCGATCTGCCTTTGGTGAACATGGCAGCAGAATTTCCAGCTAGTTAGTATGCTGGAACATACTAACTGGAGATCTGAACACTTCTACAGTTATTGGTTCAGTACTTTGCTATTAAATTCTACCTGGATTCATTGTGAAAGACCTAAACTCATTAAACTAACTTTAGATGTTAGCACTTTTAATTCTATTGCCTCCTATATAACCATTAGTGAACATAAACACTATGGTTTTCTATTAACGGTCTTACAGCACAGGGAAATCTGACATACAGCTGGGAAACTATTTATTTCATAAATATGAGCTAAGTTCACAGAGGGGTTGTAATATTTTGTTCACACATTTTTATACAGTATTAAATTATAGAAGTAAATTCATATCTTTTCCCCATGAGAAAGTTCCAGGACCCAAATCAGTGTATCATGATATTGGGAAAAATGAATTCCAGTCTGCTAGCTATGTATCCACACTCCTTAAATAAGACAAAAGACCAGTTATAATAAAATATATGCATATCATAAACACATCTTAATTTAGATTATGATAAATAATTGCTTTATTACAGGGTATATTCAGTAGCGTAGCAAGCAGGAGAGAGGTAGCTGTAGTTCATTGTTAAATGAAACTGAACTGAAGATCAGCACTGATGTTAAGAGTTCCTGGAAAATGATGTAGATCTGTATATATCTCAGCTTTGAGCTTTGAATAAACTTAAATTAAATAAATTGAATAAAAATATAAATATATTTCCAGTAACTCTCCTAGAAAATCATGCTTATTTTCCTGCATAGCCAGAAAGCACCAATCTCAAAATTATTGTATCATCAGTGCATCTTACATAATTATTCATGAGTCAAACATATAAGTATGTCTGTGTATATTCATGCAAACATACATAATGCGTATATGTACATAAATACGAATTATATATCTATATATTTAAAGATAAGTAGGTTGATAGATACAGATACATGGCTCTGTAGTTGAGAGATTCTCAACTGGAAATCCAAAGACACAAAATTTATCACTGTTCAGGACTTGAGATGTAGTCTAGGTTGCTTTCAATGTGAATCATAGTAAATAGAGAGGAAATGTTGTCTAGAGGTAATGTCTGATTTATTCCTACTTTTCTAGTTTCTGGTTGCTCAGCATGCTACTTAAGACATTTTAAACAATAGGCAATAGGTCTCAGGGAAACCTTAAGGTATACAGCAGAAATAAAAATTAATGTGTCAGTATATATGGAGAGAGCAAAAGTGAGAGAGAAGAGAACCATTGCTTTTGGAATTACAAAATGCTATAGATACAGTGGATGTGATTCCTGAAGAAATACCGCATTGAGAACAGGTATATTATATACCTAAATTTTCTATAATAAAGAACCAATTACCTCACATCTTATATCTTTTTCGGCATTTCTCTTGGGGATTAGTGGCATATAATTTTCTCTTTCTATTCAGTTCACCTGCCTCATGTACTGGTCATAAACACATACAACAACTTTATTATTCTTTCTATATCTGGTCTGTCAACCTGCTGTGAGCAGGAACAGTAGCATTTGGTGAAGAGCTGTGATTCTAAAATGACAACATAAATATTACCTTCAGATCACTTCC
>JAPSGF010000052.1:5330457-5343186 GCA_035772895.1 Perdix hodgsoniae
AGAAAAAGAAAAAGAAAAAGAAAAAGAAAAAGAAAAAGAAAAAGAAAGAAAAAAGAAAGAAACCCTACTTTGACTGTTTATCTCTGTGTGTAAGATGCTTGCCTAAATAATGTTTCAAGCATTATGTGACTGTGAATATATAGTATCATAGAATCATTCGAGTTGGAAGGGACCCTTAAAGATCATCTAGTCCAACTCCACTTCTATGAAGGACATCTACAGATAGATCAGGTTTTTCAGAGCCCCTTCCAGATGGCATTCAGTGTCTCTAGGATTGGGAATCCACCTGCTCTCTGGGCAACCTGTTCCAGGGCTTCACTACCCTAAAAAAAAAAAAAAAAAAAAAAAAAAAAGAAAGACTTTTTTTGTATCCAATCTAAATGTCTCTTATTTTAGTTTGAATCCATTTCCCCTTGTTCTATCACAACAGATGATGCTAAAAAGGGTCTTTCTTCTTCTAGCCCCCCTTTAGATACTAGAAGTCTGCTATCATGTCTCCCTGGAGCCATTTCTCCAGGCTGATCAGCCCCATCTCTGTCAGCTTGTCTTCATGGGGGAGCTGTTCCACCCCTTGGATCTTTTGATCTCTCTGTTAATGAGGACTCTACATCTGAACACAGTACTCCAGGTGAGGTCTTACAGCACAGAAGAGAGGGGCAAGATCACTTTCCTGGACTTGCTGACCACACTTCTTTTGATGAAGCCCAGGATACAGTTGGCTTTCTGAGCTGCAAAGGCACATTGCTGGCTTGTGTCCAGCTTGCCACCAATACCATCAAGTTCTTTTATGAAGGGCTGTGTTCAATCTTTTCATTCCTCAGATTGTACTGACAGCGAGGGTTGCCTCAACCCATATGCAAGACTTTGCAGTTGGATTTGTTGAACCTTGTGGTGTTCACCCAGGCTTACTGCTCATGACCGACTCTCTGAATGGCAGAGTCAGTCCCTCTGGCATGTCAATCACACCACTCAGCTTGGTGTCATCTGCAAAGTTGCTGAGGGTGCACTTGACCACACTGTGCATATAATTGATGAAGAAATTGAAGAGTATCTGTCCCAATACTGATACCCGAGGAACAGTACTTTTCACTGATCTCCATCTGGACATTGATCACCACATTCTGGGTATGGTCTTGCAACCAGTTCTCCATCCATCTAACAGTCTACTTGTCAAATTCATACCTTCCCAATTTGAAGAGATTGTTGTTGTGTGGGACCATGTCAAAGACCTTTACTAAAGTCCAGATAGAACCTCAGTGGCTTTTCCCATCTCCATGTAGTTATGTCATCACAGAAACCCACTCTTCGTGAGAAGAAAGAGTTCATAACTTCAGGACAGTAAAACTTGTCGAAGTCATAAACAAACAAACAAGTAGTGCTTGTTTCTCACGGGGAAAGTAGTATTAGGCAATACTGTAATATATAAGGTCTGTGATCAACTAGTTTAATGCATCGTAACATCTCTATTTTTTCTTTTCCCCTTTCTTCCCCTATTTATTCATGCATAACACAGATCAGTTCCTAAGTGCTGCACAATAAAGTAGAAGGGGGAGTGTTATAAAAAGTGTGTAAAAAAAAAAGAGTGTATAAAAATATAAAGAGTGTGTAAAAATGTACATAGATAGATACTCGGGGTACCATTTTTTAGATATCCAATTCACAAAAAGTGCCTTTTTCTGGTATGATGGAAGTCAGCTCTTCCTGTGAAAATAAATCTCTTTAAGTAGAGATAGTAAAAGTGTACATTTTTTCCTGATTATATTCTCTTTCTCTGTCATATTGGTTAATGTTCATCTATCTAAATCATGCAGACAACAGTGAACATGTTATACAAAGATTTCATTGTGATATACATTTAGTGTCACTTGAGAATGCCTATACATAAACCTTGGCCTCCAGCTGCTTTGTTCTAAAGTTTTTTCATGATGTTTTTCATCACTTATTGTTTAGTTTATGCTGGCCTTCTTATCATGCTATCAATATCTATTCTGAACTTATATTGTTCTTTCAGAATTTAATGCAGTTACTGTTACTGTTTTAGCTTTTGTTAAAATACTGGTTGTTTTTAATTGTTGTTGTTGTTTGTATGTTTGCTCACGACAGAGAAAAAAAAAATGAGATAACTGGAAAATAATTCTGCTTCTCAGATTACTTGAGACCTCATTTGACCTCTGACTTCTCTTCTTAGTACTTTCAGTAATAAAAATATTATTGGACTGCTTTTGAAGCACTTTGGAAGGTAATCACAGACTGTTTTAGCCTTTGGAACAAGCCACATATACAATAGACATCTCAGAATTCAGAGTACAATCTGGATAGTGACTGTTTCTTTCTTCAGTGTGTGTGTATATATATATATGTATACATATATATGTGTGTAATAAATAGAAGTTATGTCAATGAGTGTTTACCCATATCTCACAGAATCATAGAATTATTTGGGCTGAAAATTGTAGAATTTTTTGTGTTGGAAAGGATCTTTAGAAGTCACCTAGTCCAACTCACCTGCAGTGAACAAGTATCTACAGCTAGATCATGTTACTCAGGGCTCTCCAGCCTGACTTTGAATGTCTCCAGGGACGAGACATTCACCACCTCTCTGGGCAACATGTTTCAGTGATTCAATAAATGTCTTTCAGGAAATGACTTTAAAGATAAACTAGTTCTAACCTCACTACCATCGGCAGGGACACCTCCCACAAGACCAGGTTGCTCAAATCCCCATACAGTCTGGTGTTGGACATTTCCAGGGATGATGCATCCACAGCTTCTCTGGACAACCTGCTTTAGTGCATCACTACCTTCACTGTGAAGAATTTCTTCCTAATATCTAATCTAAATCTATCCTCTTTTAATTTTAAGCCTTTACCACTTGTTCTTTCACTACGTTCCTTGGAAAAGAGCCCCACTCTTGCATTCTTGTAGGCATCCTGTAGGTAATGGAAGGCTGCAACAAGGTCTTTCCAGATTCTTCTCTTCTCTAGGCTGAACAACTCCAACTCTCTCATTCTTTATTCATAGGAGAGATGCTTCAGCCCTCTGGTCATCTTTACGGCCATCTTCTAGACTCATTCCAATGAATTCATGTTGTTTTTATACTGGGGGCCCCAGAAATGAACACAGTAGTCTAGGTGAGGTCTTACAGGAGTGTAGAGGGGAAGAATCATCTCCTTTGACCCATCAGTCCTTGGTACTGGACTGCAAGCATACAGTCAGCTCATGACTTTTGTATAAACTAACACCCCCAAGTCCTCCTCCACAGAGCTGCTCTTAGTTGTTCTCCTCTCAGCCTTTATTTGTGCTTGGGATTTCCCCAGTACAGGTGGAGGACTTGGCCTTGTTTAATTTCATGAAGTTTGCACAGGCCTACCTCTAAACTTTGTCAAAGTCCCTTTATATGTCATCCCTTTCATCCAGAGTGTTAACTACATCACTCAGCTTGCTGTCATCCACAAAATTCCTGATGGCACACTGAGTGCTGTTGCCCATGTCATTTTTGTCCACTGCCAAAAATATTAAATATATGAAAGTATGTATTTATTAAACTCTCTGAACCCAGATATGACCATAAGCTATTAAGTATAAAATAGATCTGCTCTACTTTTACATTTGATTTTTATAATCATTCAAAAAATGTTCTATATAAAATGTAACTAACTTTTCTCCTTCCCTCCTTCTTTCCTTCCTTTCTTTCTATCTTCATCCTAAATTTAAGGTGGGATTTATCACATCTCATTTGAGGCCTAGACATCTGCCTCTAGGGAAGGTGCATGGACTTACGTTACAGTTAATGGAAATCACGTCAGCAGAGTCACTAGTGTTTAGAGAATGACGAGATTCATTGCTTTGTAGATTCTCTTGACTATGCTGGCTGGATTTTCGTTTATTTCAGGGAGAAATTTAATTCTCCTATTATACTGACCTAGAATAAGCGAGACACATTCTTCTCCTATGAATTCATTTCAGCTGGCCAGAATTTCAAGACATTTGACTTATCTTAAATATCACAGCTAGTCTTCAGGTGATCTAACAAGGAATCATCTAAATCTCCCAAAGCATCTGTTTTGTATTATTCAGTTTTTTACACTTTTCCAGAGTATCCCAGCAGTAGTTGCCAGTGATGCAGCTACAGAACTTTTAGTGGTTATCTCAGGGTATACATCACAAATTCACAATCACAAAGTCAGAACGTTAGTCAGTCTTATTTTTATACAGAGTAGTGTGTAGTCTGCACTTACACTGTTAACAGTATCCATTCAGAGAAGTAATATCTAGCTTCTAAACCATGTGATTGTCATGGTTTTGTGATTTTTGGTTTTTGGCATTCCACATCACAACATCATGTAGTGCACTGGGAGTTAAAGCGTTAATGCTCCAATTCCAGGTACCTGTCCCTGTACATCACAGAAATGATGGGATTTGGTCCTTCTGGGTTAGGAGGTCTCTTACTGCCTTGCAGGGGGTGATGGAGGGTGCCTTCCTAGGTGTACTAAGCTTTTCATGTTTGACTTGGTCTCAGGAACTCTCTCTCTCTTATTTTATTTTGATTTATTAGTCTCAATTTCAATTAGATTGTATTATATTGTGTTATCTTGCATTCCGATATCATAGTAAAATAAGTTTTTCTCCATAGATCGTTGCCACTTTTTCCTTCCTTGAGCCCAGCTCCCACCTCCCTACCCCTTTTCCCTTCTCCTTCCCATGTGAGTCCAGGGTGAGGCCCAGGGGCCTACTGCCCCCCCACCCCCCACCCCCCTGTCACAGACATAGATTTATCTAGTTAACTCCATGACAGTGATTCAGAATGACTTCCATCTACTCTAATGAAAACTGATCCCCTCTAAAGGAACTAAATTATAATCACTTTAAATCATTTGAACTAAGAGTCTAATGGGTCACATTTATTATTTTTCTATTGATACATTATGATGATATCCAGTTTTTTTGCAGTTGAAGTTCTTGATATAACGTGTGGAAGGTGTAGAAGGTACAACTACAACATCTCTGGTATATGATTACCAGAGTATGAGTTACTTATCTTGGAGAGATGCATTATATAGCTACAGTGTTACATCTTTAAGGTTCAAAACCTGACAAGATAGTGTGATAGTGCTTTATAGAACAAAAGAAGATTAGATATCAAGCGGCTCAGTTTGATCCACATAACAGGATATGTTTAGAGTCGCTGAAAGAAGATATGTTGCTCCATGTCATTGGTGGTTAAACCTAGAAATCTCCAAGGATGAGAATTCCATAAACATAGGGCAACAAAGATGATGAAGTGTCTAGAGAAGAAGATGTATGTGTCACTTGTATTGTTCAGCCAAGAAAAGAGTAGACTGAGGGAAGGAAGCCTACATGACAGCCTACAGTTTCCTCATGGGTAGAACAGAGGGGCAGGTTGTGATTTCTCTGGTGACAGACAGAATACAAGGGAACAACATGAAACTGCATTGGAGGATGATCATTTTGGGTATTAGAAAAAGGTTCTTCACCAAGAAAGTGACTGGGCACTAGAACAGGCTTCCCATGGTGGTGGCCATGACAATAAATCTGCAGGAGTTAAGAACTATTTGGACAGTAGTCTCAGACATAGGATATGAATTTTGGGTGGTTCTTCTATGAATCTGGGAATTGGACTCAGTGATCCTTGTGGGTCCCTTCCGACTTGGGATATTCTACAATTCTATAATTCTGTGCTAATCTCTCCAGGCACATATCTCCAGTTCTGCACTATTCAACTTACAAAAGATTTCAAAAGTCCATTTTGAAATTCCCAAGCCACAATTAGTGACTTTTTTTTTTTTTTTTTTTTTTTTTTTACTTTGGGAGAAAAAAGAACACTTGATCATCTTTTCAGCTTTTCTTGAAGCAGCTGTAAAAGGCTATAATTATTGATGATGATATTCTCATAATCAGAATAAAGAAGGCTAACTCTCACAACCCTCTCTTTTTACAATGTAGAAATATTTGCTCTTGATTATAGATGTATAAAATATATCTGCAAGTGGAACAAAAGAATATCAAGAAATTGATACTGAAGATGATTTTACAGAACTGAAAGATCTTAAGAAGAACTGAAAAGGACAAATAACATGAATTATAGTGTCCCTTTGAGGTCCTTTATCTATAAGATAGATTTTCTTGTTCAAGATATCAAGTTACCAAAATAAATATCTAGAAGTTTCTTTTACAAATACTTATAATTACACTGAAATATTTGATAAACTATCTTATTTTAAACAATATTTAGTTGAAAGGTAAGGTTAGTATTATGTTTTTTAATTTTCTTTTTTAGAAGTTTGAATTGTTTATAGAATACTTCTGCAATATTGATAGTTATTAATTATAAAATGGTTGGTTATATAACTACAATATTCTTCAAAAATATTACATTTAAAAAATAGGAAAATATAGTAACATTTTATGGCTAATCTAGAAATTTTTATTTTTCAAAACACTAAATTAAACAACAGGGAATTCTGGAACAGGTTCATTTTTCATTGCCTTATTTTATGCTTAAAGATTATATTAATGGAATATTAAAGGATTTTTCTCGTTCTGTCTTCATATCCTTCATTTTCTCTCTCTCTCTTTTTTTTTTTTTTTAAATATATACATATAATAGCTATTTGTCCTCAGTTCTAATTCTAGCTCAAATAATTCCGTTTAGCACTTCTGTCACAGTCTAAGGAAATTCAAATGACTTTGATTATTTAGATAATATGTGTCTGCTAGATAAAAAATAATAATGCTTTACATTTGGCTTAATCCATATTAATTTTACAAATTTTAATGTTGCTCCTAAATTGAGTACTGTTACCATGTCAGGCTTTCTCTATTGTCAATGGAGATATCTGTAATTAATAAAGTATGCAGAATATATTCCCTCCAGACAACGTAACATGTTGTCTGACATCATTTATTAAAAAAAAAAAAAAAAAAAAAAGCTTCAATAAATAAATAAATAAATAGATAGATAGATAGACAGATCAGCAAGAAGCCATCTTGCTAGGAAATATCAAACAATTCTGTGCAACTTGAAAAGAGATTCTAATAGTCAGAAACACCAAGTAGTGTTAGTTGAGAGTCTGTGTTATTACTTTAGTAATGCAACATGAACCTCACAATGATTACAATGAATTTCCAATACCATTACACAATATTTACTTCATCAAATATGGATCATAAGGAATTACATGCATCTAAAAATTATATATATTTCCACTACATTTTATTCCATCAAGGTATTAAAAAAAAGAAAAATAACCATCAAAGCTCTATGTCTATCATTATTAAATCCATGCTGATACAGTTTACACCATTGATGAGTACAACTACGCATAACAAAGACAGATACAAGCCTTTTATAAGTATAATGCGGTATTAGTTATAGAATTTTATTAATTTAGTGAATTACTAAATTTAGTAGACTATTTTAGAGTAAATTATTTTCAGAACTTCAGGAGAAAACAATTCTGTATTTATTAAGAATGAAGTATGTTAAGTGTCTCTTATGATTTATTGGTAATACCAATTTATTATCAAGTACCGAATCTTTTTGCAGAATTTGGTTGACAATATTTAAATAAATAAAATATTAACAGCTAACAGAATCATGAAGAAGTTAACTTAGCCCATGTTGTTCTCAGAGGACATGCAGATCTCATTCTAAGTCAGTCCACTGGAAATAGTACTGTTTTTGCAATAAGGGCGCTGGAACAAGTTGCCCAGAGATGTGGTGGATGCCCCAACCTTGGACAAATTCAAGGTCAAGCTGGACAGGGCTCTGAGCCACACAATCCAGCTGTCCTTCTTCACTTCAGGGGACTTCCAACTCAAATGATTTTATGATTCTATAAAATGAAAGATTTAATGTTTGCATCATGCCCAAGTATCTTAAAAAAGAAATTATACATATCTCAGCAAAAGTTCTTGACAAACTAAGAGAGTTCTTCCCTTTAGGACTGGATGTTGTGACCCAATATAATCACTTTTTTTTTTTTTTTTTTTTTTTCCCAGTCTTTACGGTAATTAGAATGTATTGAGATTTTAATACTTCACCTCCTCTGTTCCTTCTTACATTTAAGAAATTGAGTCATACTGATTAATATTGTGCCAGTTTCTGTTCCTGTTAAAATCTTAGTCAAAACATAAGGTATTAGAATTTTTTAATTTATAATCCACTATGTAGAATTAGGAACGATATTAGTTTATTGTACTATTATGACCTATTTTTAATTTAAATTGAATAGTCAATTCTTTTGTTTATTATTTTATTTTATTTTATTTTTTTCCCCAAACAGGTTACTAGGGCAATAAACAGGAAATGTCCACCTGAACAAAATGCAGACAGCTACAAGGCATAGTGTATAGTTGTGGGTCACATTAACTTAATATAGATATTATACAGAAATGAAAATCATTATATGTGCTTCATGTGAAAGGCTTCTAATGAGAATAGATAGTATTACAGTTATTATCTTCTTATGTAGAACTCTGAAATAATAAGGTTTAATTAAAATCCAGAAATATCATTATAGTCTTCTTCTGGAATTATGTGAGTGATATTAGTATTTTGTTTTGCAGAACTTTGCATGAGAAAAAAAATATTCTACACATTAAAGTAAAAAAAAAAAGACGAAGAATTTATAGAGAATTTAATTACTGTCTATTTCAATGAACACAGATGACAGAATTTTGAGATGAGGTGATGAACAGATATATTTCAAGGGTGAAATTTTAATAATGAAATGACACTTGTTTTTCTTTATGACTACATTCAAACCTTAAATCCATTTTGTGCTACCCATAGCAATATTTTATAGCAAATTTACATAAACTCTTGTGCTGTCTGAAAGTGGATGACAGTATTCTCTATTCTGATCTTAATTCAGAGAATCACGGGATACATGAGGCTAGAAGGGGATTTCAGAGGTCATCTGGTTCAATCCCTGTTCAAGCAGGGACACCCAGAGCAGGCTGCTCAAGATCTCCAAGGAGACAACTCCACAACTTCTCTGGGTAAAGTGTGATTAGTTTCTCATAAAGCGAATAAGTGTTTCCTGCTGTCTAGACAGAACCTCTTCTGTTTCAGTTTTCACCTATTTCCTCCTGTTTTGTCACTTGGCATCCTTGAAGTGACCCTGGCTCTGTTCATTACACTTTCTCTCAAGGTACCTACACATACTGACAAAATCTCCTAGGAGCATCCTCTTCTTAAAGCTGAACACTCCCAACTCTCTCACCCTCTCCTCACAGGTGAGGTGCTGCAGTCCCTTGATATTTTCTTGGCCCTTAGCTTGTCCTGTCTGCACATGGACTTTCATCATTGTGTCCAAATTCTTTTTTACTGGGGAGCCCAAAACTGGAAACAGAACTCCAGGCATGGCCTCAACAACACTGAATAGGGAGGAAGGATCATTTTTCTTGACTTACTGGAAGTACTTTGTGTAGTGCAGGAAAAAATATCTTTAGCTTTCTTCACATCAAGGGCATGTTGCTGTCTCATTTTCAACTCAATGTTCACCAGGTCCTTTTCTGCCAAGCTTCTTTCCAGCTGGGTGAATCCCATCATAGTGCATAGATACATGTATTTTTTTCTCTCTGATACAATTGTTCTTCTCCCTGTTGAGCTGCATGAGATTGCTGTCAGCCCATTTCTCCAGCCTGTCCAGGTGCCTCTGTATGACAGAATCGCCTTCTAGCATAACAAATGTTCCTCACGCTTTTTTGTTCAGTCTGAGAAGACCTATATGACAGAAAGGCAAACACCAAGCATGAATATGAAATGCTATATTCAAATGCCTGTTTTCTCTGCTGACATCTGTCTAATAAGATATCTTTCTCCACAAACCTTGACTCACATCATTCAACTACCTTGATTACAGAATTATTAGCACTTGCATTTGAGGAGTTAGACCTCAAAGGCTTAGATGCAAATGTTTCATAATTTTAAATTGTATAAATTTTCTAAAAATATCTTCAGGATTTCCTATAATTATCTAGGTGTGGACAGTCCTGGCTCAATAAGTGATATAAATTTTCAAAGCTATCTCAGCAGAAGACTCTAACTCGTTTGACCTACATATAGGTAATATAAACTTGTTTATATATTGGTCTTAGTTGACAAGAAGTCATGAATTCTCTGTGGATGTTTGACTGCATTCAAGCACTGAAACCTGCTAATATTAACAGGCAATCAAGTCCCTGTAGTGTTGTGTGTACAACACCTCAGAATTAAACCTGACAAGCAAGTCTAATAAATTTGAATAAGACACAGATAATTTTTCGTAACTGTATTTCTATATTAAATTACTTTTGTTATCATAGGACTCCTACGCAGTTATGGACACACAGTGATTTCTCTGAGATAATGAGAAACTTAAAGAATATTAAAGAAGGAAAAAAAAAAAAAAAAAAAAAAGTAGAAAGAAGCAGAAAAATTAGGGAAGTTGTTAGTCCACCAAGAGCAATACAGTATTTTGCAGTATTTGTCCTGGCTTGCATCAGGAATGGTGTGGTGAGCAGGACTAGGGAAGTCATCCTGCCCCTGTACTTGGAACTAGTGAGGCCACACCTCAAGTACTGTGTTCAGTTTGGGGCACCCCAGTACAGAAAGGACACTGAGGTGCTGGAGCAGGTCCAAAGAAGGGCAACAAGGCTTGTGAAGGGCTTGGAGAATATGCCCTATGAGGAGCGACTGAAGGAACTGGGGTTGTTTAGACTGGGGAAGAAGATGCTGAGGGGAGACTTTATTGCTCTCTTCCAGTACCTGAAAGGTGATTATAGAGACAGTGGGGTAGGTCTCTTCTCACTGGTGACAGTTGACAGGATGAGGGGAAATGGCCTCAAGTTGTGCCAGGCTATGTTTAGGTTGGATATAAGGAAAATCTTTACAGAAATGGTTGTTAAGCACTGGAATAGGCTCCCCAGGGACGTGGTTGAGTCACCATCCCTGGATGTGTTTAAAAACCATTTGGATGTGGTGCTCAGGGACAGGATTTAGCAGAGTGCTGTTAGAGTTAGGGTAGTTTGGTTAGGTTGTGTTTGGACTTGATGATCTTTAAGGTCTTTTCCAACCTGAGCAATTCTATGATTCTGTGATTCTATGATTCTATATTTTATTTTACATTACTTCTAAAATCAACATCTAAAGACATTTCTAAAATACTGGAAAGGAAAGTCACAATTCTTTGTTGACTTTTAAACTCTGACATATTCTAAGCATATGCTGCTACAACTCAGCTGGACACCATAAAGCTGATCAGTTTGGAAAGCAAACACATGCTCTCATGCTGAAGGCAAAGCTTTGAATCATGTTACAAAACTCGAATTGGTTTTATGCCTTCTAAGTCATTCTCTTCTCATTGTGCTTCACTATTAGCAATATTTACATTTCTGGTGCAGAGGGGAAGTTCATCCATATAAAAGCAAAAATTCACTGTAGTGGTGGTCAGAAATAAAATTCATAGCTCTCATAGAGGAGAGGATTTCTTTCTCTATGCCTCACAGATATCAACATAAGAAATGAATATCTGTCTCTAGCATTTTGGCCTTTTGATGTTTGATCTACTTTGTGAGTTTAACCTTTGCTTTTGAAATAGGACACATACTATTTTTGAGAATGGTCTTTCATGCAAAAAAAATTCTTTCTGATAAAGTATTTCAGTAATTTTGAGTTATGTTTCTCTCTAAACTAAATAAAATCTCTCAATGTTCTTTTCTTTTCTTTTCTTTTCTTTTTTCTTTTCTTTTCTTTTCTTTTCTTTTCTTTTCTTTTCTTTTCTTTTCTTTTCTTCTCTTTTCTTCTCTTCTCTTCTCTTCTCTTCTCTTCTCTTCTCTTCTCTTCTCTTCTCTTCTCTTCTCTTCTCTTCTCTTTTTTTCATTTTCCAACTAAGTACAGTTTTCAAAATACTTTACAGATTGCAGAAACCCATTAGATTTTCATTTAAAAAAAAGAAAATTATGCTTTTTTTTCTTATTTGGTATTCTGGTAACTGAATCATTCTCTGTTCTATCAAATGATAAATATGAAGAACAACAACAAAAATTCCAGAAGACTTATTTCTGAAAATTCATTCTCACCAGCATCTGTTTCAACATGCTCTTTTGTGATATTTAAGAAAATAATTTGCAACATTGTCAAATATATAAGTTTTGTACTGAAGACTTTTAATGTAGAAAATAATTCAGATTTAAAAAAAAAAAAAAAAAGAGAAAGAATTACAAAATGGAGCTTTGGAAGGCAGCATGGTTAAAAGAAATTAATTCAAATGTATAATATATTGCTTTCACAAGAAATTTGTAAATATGATTTTGAGACTTGTACATTTTTGAATATCCTATTCTGAAATAAGACAGATAGTATCTTCTATTACATGGAAAGTAAATATAGAGAAAGAAGATGTGGGAGATGAAAGAAAAGGAAATGAAGAAAATAAGAAGGAAATGAAGCTGGCTTTCTTCAGTTTCCTGAATAGCTTCTTCTCCTTTCTCCAAATTTTATGTAATAACTTTATTTAAAAAACAACAAAACCAACAAAAATGTTAAAATGTATTTAAAAAAGAAAAGAAAAAGAGAAAGAAAAAGAAAAAGATAAAGAAAAAGAAAAAGAGAAAAAGAAAAAGAAAAAGAAAAAGAAAAAGAAAAAGAAAAAGAAAAAGAAAAAGAAAAAGAAAAAGAAAAAGAAAAAGAAAAAGAAAAAGAAAAAGAAAAAGAAAAGAAAA
>JAPSGF010000052.1:5343773-5416029 GCA_035772895.1 Perdix hodgsoniae
GAATAGAATAGAATAGAATAGAATAGAATAGAATAGAATAGAATAGAGTAGAATAGAATAGTTCAGACAGATTAGACCTTTGAAAAACATAGTTAACTGCTTGACCTCTTCAGAGCTAAACAGAAGTTAAAGCATATTCTTGAGAGCATTGTCCAAGCATCTCTTGAACTGTTACAGGCACGAGGACTCAATCATCTCTCTAGAAAGCCTGTTCCAATGTTTGACCATCCTCATGATGAAAAAATGTTGCCTAATATCCTCTGGCTGCTATCAAGGGCATTAACTTGAAACTGTGACATGGAGACCAGAATTGCACACAATACTCACAGACTGGACAAATCAATGCTAAATATAGCAGGAAAGTCTCATTTTTTTAATCTCCTGGTTATTCTACGTTTAATGCATTATAAAATATGATTTCCTTCTTGGCTGCCAGGGCATGCTATTGGCTCATGTTGAGTCTGCTACAGTCCTCTCATGTCCCTTTCTGCTGAACTGCCTTCTAGCCACTCTTCTTCCAGTCTGCACCTCTGTCCAGCATTACTCTATCCCAGGTGCAGAACCTGTCATGTTACTTTCTCAAACCTCTTATTGTTCTGTTGCTAATCAACAAATGCTTTGATCTACTTAAATCTCTCTGTAAGGCACTTTATCTCTCGAAGGAATCAAAAACACCTCTCGGTTTAGTATCATCACCAAACTTACTAAGGATACACTCCACTTCTGCATTCAGATAATTGACAAAATATTGAAAAAGATTAACCCTGGATCTGAACCATGTGGATCATCACTACTGACTGGCCGCCCACCATTCAGATGTAGTCCAATTAACTACAGTGTTTTGAGATCTACTGTCAAGCCAGTTCATCACTCACAGTAGCATGAAGCTGTTTAACAGCTGGACAATTTTCCAAAAGAATAGTGTGAGGTGTAATTTCAAAAGCTTTGTAAAATTCAGAAACAGCATATGTGCCACCTCCACTTTATCCACCAAGCAAGTGACTTTATTATAGAAGATTAAACTACTAAGGCAGGACTCTGTCCCTTGGTAAACCAATCTTGACTATGCCTGATAATAGCTTTTTTAATTAATTATTGTAGTGAGAATCAAACAGTCTTTTTTATTATTATTATTATTATTAATTTTTTTTAAGCTTGTATGTGTCCCTGAGGATGGAAATTCAGAATCCCATTACACCAGTTTAAAAGCCTAGTCAAACCCTACTTTAGAGCAATAAAGATTAATCCTCATAATAGTTAAAAGAGTTAGCAAGCAACCTGAAACCTTAACAAAATAAATGAACTTCAGACAACCCAAAAAGCATGGTGATTTTTGATGCAAAGTCTCTAGATCAGCATTTTTGCTGAACTCGAATAACTTAAGACTAATTAAATTCTGCTAACTATACTAGCTGAAAGATAACTTTCATTATTTAAACAGTTCCCTCCATGTATATTCCCTGATCAGTCATTTAGGCATGATTATAAAGTTATTCTCTGAATGTCATTATCTGCAACCCATACAGTATGCTTGAGTTTATCTAGCCCACCTATATAAGAATTTGTATTATTTCTAAGGAGAGAAACTCTTTGAAATGAAGAAGAGGAGGGAGACAGAACTGAAACAATTTCTTCACAAAGCATGAAAAAAAGGAAAAATAATTAACAGGTGTGATGGTTAAAGTCTATATTTCACACTTTTATGTTAAAAAAATTATATATATATATATGTAATCAAGTGAAGTTTAAAAAGAAAGGGCATATTTGTACAGAAAGAACTCAACAACGTATTAAATCTAAAAACCTGAAGACTAGTAGACATATTAGCCTGGCACTGTTTTCTGTTAGCAGGTCTTGCTGGTTTAACATGGGTATGTGACTTCAGAAACTGAAGAATATCTTACTTTAGAGTGTTGGAATCGTGGTTGACCTAACACACAGAATCACTGAAACACAGAATTACATAATCATAGAATCGTAGAATGGCTTTGGGTTGGAAAGGATTCAAAGATCATCTAATTCCAAGCCCCTGCTGCAGGCAGGGTTGTCAACCAATGAATCAGACAATTAAGAAATTCTCAGAAAATTTTGTTGCAATTGAGCATGGAATGGTGATTTTTTATTTTTATTTTTATTTTTTTTGTCTTAAATTTAGGTGCTCAAGTCTAAATTTGCTGGTCAGTATGATCAGTGCAGAAAACACTGATGTAAGTAATTTCGTCACTTTTTTATCTCTAGGTGGAAATAATTGCCATCTCAGAAGTTTCTTCATAGACTGTTTGCATAAACGTTTTAATGCAAGCACATTATGTCATCCTGGTTGCCATAAGGAACTCTCCTGGTCTCCAGCTACCCCTCCAGAAAATAGATCTTATGCTGATTATATCACATCTGTCAGCATCAGCATTCTGACTATTTTCTATATCTCCATTTTCAGACATAGAATCATAGACTCATAGGCCACCTAAAATGTGCAGCTGAAAGAGAGGCGGGATGTGCTGTGGTACCTGAAAGAGCACTAGAAATCTATGTTTATAACCCTATAACTTGAAATATTGCTAGTAACAGGCCACAGGCTTTGTACTGAATTTGCACAGCTTCCAGTCTAAGGCTTGGAAGACCTGCTCATCCTAATCTTTTCTTGACCTGTTCCCAGCTGATTTACTGTTACAGTATCATTTTTGCAATTGACTATGAGCAACTGCTGATTTGGTTTGCTTTCATTTATCTTTAAGCATTGTCACCAACATTTTATAAGCTAACATAATATAGAGACCTGATGCAATTGAAGAGGTTTTGAGAAGTGGGGACACAGGACAACATAATAGAGAACAGATATTGGATGCTGAGAGATGGGCACAGACTAACACTAATATACCTCTCAACTATAAAGCATGATCATTTATTCAGGCTTTTTTTCTCTATAGTAGTGTTCTTTCTTTTTCTGTAATAATTTGATCTGAACTAATAATGCTTCTTAGACTAGACTGTTAAGATTTCAGTTATGTTAACAATAAAATATTGATTACATATAGGATGTTTCTTCCCTTCTCATAAACAAGACTTTCATCACTGACAGTTTGCACTATTAATTTTTCCTCCTGCTGACAAACCAAGACAAGATGCCTGACTTTAGACATTGAGTCTTAGGTAAAACACAGTTTTCCTAAGCATCTTTATCCACTGATAAATGTTTAGAACAATCAAAAATATGGGGCTACTTAATGTGGAAAATGTATTCTGGAAGCCCACAAACTGCACAATGAGCAGCTGGAAGACACAAGAGTTTCTAAGCAGTTCTCTAATGGCCCTAAAACCATACAGTCACATGAATGAACCTAGCCCACTTATTGTTCATTGTGGTAATCAGGCTAAAAATAATGACTGGCCAAAATTAAAGATGAACAAAACAGCAAATAGTTAATGTCTAAGCAAGGTTTTTCATTCCAGCATTTTCTTCTATATTTAAATTCTCAGGTATCTGAAGTCAGTCTTTATAAATTAAAATAGCATTTTCCACAGCTAGTTCAATTATCCTTTGTGTCCTGAATTACTGTTGGATAACTTCTGCATACATACAGTTTTAACAATAATGTGAGGCATGTTGAAATGAATTGCAGTTTTGAGAATGACTATTTAAACTTTTTGATATCAGCACTACGCTATAAATCAATGCTTCTTTATTATCCTGGTGTATTCAGCTATCGTGTGATAAATTCCAGATAGAAATAGAAACACTGAGAAAGATAGTATCCTGCTAACAGGAAAGGAAAACAAAAGAAAACATCTAGTTAATGAAAAAATTCTCTAGCAAACTGTGTCCCACCGAGAGTTCTTACACATAGTTTATAAATGCATTTACTGAAATCAATATTTTCTTGTTTTCTTACTGTAAATATCAATTATGTTATGTGAATCAGTGTATGGAATATTCTTAATGTAGCATGTTGAGTACAACTTTGTGAATTTTAAATGGTATTTTAGTCACTCTGAGAGATTTATTCAGTGTTAAATTAGTATTCAGTAGCTTAAATCTCCTATTGCTCTCCATACCTTTTTAGAAGTACCGCAATTTTTATTCACATGCTAAGAATTACTGCAGGTCTCTGGTTTGTTTATTTATTTATTTATTAATTTTCAAGTTAAGATATTCTAAGGAGACAGGCTCCCAATTTCCCAAACTTTCTTAGGTTTTGTTTATCTTTTCTTCTTTCACTCAACTTCATTTGAATTATTTCATCTATTAAATCTTCAGTAGAAAACAAGTTCATGACTAGATATATGAAAACAGTACAAATGTATTACAGAAATATGGTGAGTTCCATTGTAGTTATATTTAATCACTCACACTGTAGACAGCTAAGGGAACTCCCTGCACATTCCTTTTATAATTAGTGGTTTTTAATAAATAGTTTTTAATAAGGTGGGTTTTTTTTTTTTTTTTTAATAGGGTACAGTTAATCTCACAAAGATTAGACATTTGGGGTGAAATAAATCATACCTACAAGTATATATTTCTGTATATTTCTCTACATTGCCTACAATTCAAAAGATCGGGTGAAGTTCATCCACACAAACGTTGAGGCAAACACTCAAATATCAAACAAGAACAACTTGTTGTGATATTGTTATTATTTTAAATAAGAGCAGTGTCACCCTCTAATGTGAATTTGGGTGGGTCATTCTCTTTTGATACTGTATTATTCTGTACTCATCTCTTTCTTAAAACAGTAACTAATTCATCTTAAATGATTTTTTCAAACAAAATACCGTGTTAGCAGAAAGATGATTTTTTGATTTTAGCTTCACCTGTGATCACTTAGATACAGTTGTTTTGCTTAATTATTTATAGTAACTCATGTTTTAGGAAAAGACAGATGAAAGACAGTCAGTAAGGTTTAAATTTACGAAATAAGCTGCTCTTCAAATACAATTTCTTCTTAAACTTTTGTCTTAATCTTTTACTTTGTTTTCAATTTTGCTGCCATAAATCTTATATTTCAAGTAAGTGAGGAGGCATTTTTCACATTATATGTTTTAAAACTCTATTAAAATATATGTACATGTATATATATAAATCCCTGTCTGAGGTTATTCTCCAAGATTTCCTCAAAAATATTATTCACTAGAAGAAGTCAATAGCAGTATTTGTAATAAACGATAAATGTATATTTTCAGGTTTTAAAAATTGTTTCCTTAATTCAAAATATATTCAAGTAAAAATAATGGTAAGCCTCATGAAGATAGGAAGTTGATGCTAGAATGTTCAGAACTGCAACTAAAATCTAATGTTACAAAAAATACAAATTTTCTATCTTTGGGAAGTCACTACAATTTGAAAATGAGCTGCCAAAAATTTTGAGAGAAGATCTTCCTGTGTGATCTTTTTGGCACATTGGTTTTGGAAATAGATAAAAATAGGAATTTAAGTAGCCTATAAAAAGGTATATGCAATGAATGTAGAACACCAGTTTGCTCACACATATCTATAAATATACAAATGTAAGTATATACTTTTATGTATATATATTTGTACATGGAAAGACGGTTTACATACATACTTCGTATCACATATTGCACACATGTCTGCATGTCATAACATTCAACATTTCATTTGAAGCCCATAAGAGTTTTGTTCAAATTCCTTGTGTTGAGGTGGCAAGGCAAACATCTAAGTCAGTTCCTATGTTTAAGAAAGTAATGTCACACAGAAAATAAGTAATGTCATACAGAAAATAAGTAGTATGCATAGGTGATTGAAATTAGGCTTCTTTTGTTGTGGCATTTCAGACAACACAGATCAATGTATGATTAAAAATAATAATAATAATTAATTTGAGTTGTTATGCTCAAAATTATGCATTATGGGTAAAGAGAAAGTACATTATATATTTATATGAATACATATGTATAAATAGAAGCCAGTGAATTATTCTCATTGTTGCTGTTGTTTTTATTGTTATTATTATTACTTGAATCTTAATCTGTACAGGACTTCATTAGTCTAGAGCTGATTATTACAGAAAATGGAAAAACAATTCTAGATAGAAGAAGTTACAGCAACAATAATGGAGTTAAAATTACTATGCACATATTCTTTAGTTACTACCCATTTTCCCAGTGATGTGCTCATACTTCTCCTCTCCTTGAGATCTTAGGTATCAGTTGTGTCATTCTGAGATACAGTGGGGGATGGAAGGGCTCAGGGATTATTACAGGGAGTTGTCAGTCCTTTTCCAATGAGGAACTAGGTATTCATGTCAACAGTTTCTTCTGTCTCATTTGAAAATCCACTTAGGATCACTTTTTTTTTGTTTTTGTTTATTAAACACTTTTTTTTTACACCTTTGCTCCTTCCTCATACTACATCTGCATATAATACATAATGATTTTCATATTTGTTAGATAGTATTTCTTTGTTCTCCTTGTCATCCTGAACTGAGTTTTACTCTGCTCCAGCTTTCCATTTCAGTACCCGTCCATGAGAAGGTTCTTTACAGCCATGGGGTCTCCCCAGCCATCCTGTTCCCTGTTTGTTAGTTTGCCTCTGCTTTTCTACACCATATCATGAGTCCTCACCTCTCAAGAACTTTGCAATGGTACAAGAAATGTATTTTTCTGCTTCACTACCTACATGGTTATGTGTAGAGTTGCAAAAAAATGTTGATAATATGGATAGAGAACCAAAGGCAAACTAAGATAGCTATAGCCATTTGATCAATTAGAGAACAATACTGTCAGCTAAACCAAGTAAAACAAATCTATAGGCAGGTCAAGAAAAGCTCTGACAGAGCAAGCCCAACAGTCTTCTGCCTTGAGGCCTTACAAACTGAGTGCAAAAACTGGGGTCTGTAACAGGCCACAGGGAAGCAGAGTAAATAATTATATATATATTCTAAAATATTCAAATCACATTTGTGTAGGATAATGATCTCTAGTGTCTGCGCTTCGCTATCTGCGCTCCGCCGCCTGCGCTTTGCTATCTGCACTTCGCCGTCTGTACTTCAGTCACTCAACTGGACTGCACTTCTCACCTCAGCAGACAGCGGACAGCGAAGAGCAGGCGAAGAAGAAGGATCAGGTGATCTTGCTTGGAGTTATATCCCCTTGCTGACCGCAAAGTCTCCTGGGGAAATGCAGCTCCTCTCCGACGGATGAACACCCAGCAGACACCAAACCCCACCCCCAATGCACCACATGATGTTATGGTGTGGAATACTGATGACCAAAAATCATAAAACCATGACAGCAGAGGACAGAGAAAGTTGCAGAAGATGCACAAAGAAGAAAATTATGCTAATTCCACACAATTTCCTGCAATGCTTTATTATTGTGCATTTAGTCAAACTGCAGGAAAATCATAGGAAATTAAGTTTTGCATGCTGTTTGGATGTTCTTTCAACACTGTGTAGGAGGCGAACACGCCAATTACTGTTAGGAATGAGCACTTAACCAACAAATTCTGCACAATTTGTAACATTCATGATTTAATAATTAGTCATCAATTAAATATCAGAACTGCTAACTCTATGTTTATTTTGTATAATTAAGCAACATGGCAACCTCCTATTGCTTGACATGGTAATGTATCTTTATTATACATAAGAATGTTGGCACAAACTAATGGCAAGAAAGTTCAGGTAATTAACTAAAATCCAGTCTCCAAAAATAGATGGTGATTTTTACTAATAATTTTCACTTGTATAGATAAGTACAGTCTAATTCTTTTTTCAGTAGCTTGCCTTGGGGGAATAAGAAACTTATAATTTCAGAGCCAGAAGAACAATGGCTAGAAGAATTCAATTTAATCTGCAACCATGTAACTTAATTTACATGTTATCTAATATCTGTAAGACAAATGTTGAAGTGACCCATTAAAGCTACACTAACACCTGCTCTACTTTCAGATAAATATAATAAAAAAAAAAATTTTTAAAAAGTAATAAAAAATTTGCATATGGTTCCTTTCATATTCACAGAGGTAGTAGACAAAATAAATAAATAAATAAAAATCTGAAAATTATTTCTGTAACCATGAAGACCCCAGGGAGGAAATGAGGTTAATTGTTTG
Source organism: Perdix hodgsoniae (assembly GCA_035772895.1). Classification (NCBI taxonomy): domain Eukaryota; kingdom Metazoa; phylum Chordata; class Aves; order Galliformes; family Phasianidae; genus Perdix; species Perdix hodgsoniae. Next base: position 5,351,845 of record JAPSGF010000052.1, read on the forward strand.
CTGTACTACCTACTGAGACTTATATTCCAGTCTTCAGGGAGAATCAAGGTAGCTATGTATTGTACCAATTAAAGATTTTTGAAATCATTAGTCATAAAAATTAGCATTCATAGGATATAGAAGTGAGGAAAACATATGCAAAGATGCCTGACATACAGACATGAAATACAGGGATTAAACAGTTGTTTAATAATCCATCCATATTGTTAAGCCTGATTTTTGGATGATATTATTATAATTCATATTTTCAAACAGAAGTTACTTATGGAAGAGACACATGAACTTGAGAGTAGCTGACAGCAGATCCTTTAAGAGGAAAGGTACCTGCGGGTGTTGGTTGATGCTCGGCTGACCATGAGCCAACACTATGCCCAGGTGACCAAGAGGGCCAACGGCATTCTGGCCTGCATTAGAAATAGTGTGGCCAGCAGGAACAGGGAGATAATCATTCCCCTGCACTCAGCACTGGTGAGGCTGCACCTTGAGTACTGTGTTCAGTTTTGGGCCCCTCACTACAAGAAAGACATTGAGGCCTTGGAACTTGTCCAGAGAAGGGCAACATAACTGGTGAGGTGTCTGGAGCACAAGTCTTATGAGGAGCAACTGAGGGAGCTGGGATTGTTTAGTCTGGAGAAGAGGAGGCTCAGAGGGGACTTTATTGCACTTTACAATTTCCTGAAGGGAGGCTGTGGTGAAGAGGGGTTTGGCCTCTTCTCCCAGGCAACAAACAGGACCCAGGAAAATGGCCGCAAGTTGTACCAGAGGAGGTTTCGGTTAGACATAAGGAAGAACTTTTTCTCTCAGAGAGTGGTCAGGCACTGGAATGGCCTGCCAAGGGAGGTGGTGGAGTTGCCATCTCTGGCAGTGTTCAAGAATCATTTGGATGAGGAGCTAGAGATATGGTTTAGTAGTGTGTGTTAGCAATGGTAATGGGAGGGGGTTAGACTAGGTGATCTTGTAGGTCTTTTCCAAACTTTCCAAACTTGTGATTCTATGATTCCATAAATAAATTTTAATTTAAGAAAGTCAGCATCTTCAAACTTTAATTGAAAATTATATTCCTCAGTTCCTATTTCCAAATTCATCTCCAGTATTTTATGTTCTGCAAACCAGAATGGGCTTTAGACATATTACCTATATCTTCAATAAAAAAAGTGCTATGGGAGGATGCTGAGAACTTACTTTTTGTAGTGAACAAATACATAAGTATTCAAGGAAGTCTTATGTTGGATAGATCATGAATTTCTTTCTGGAAAAGATTTGTATTTTTGTCAAAAAAAGAACATATATGCAACATTATTTTATTTTTTCCACTCCCATATACCTTCCAGTGTTACTATTTTATATTCACTTCCAAAGTGAATAACTTTGGACTTACATTAGTAGCTTATATAGTTGCTTGGAAAGTTAGTCTGAAAAATTCCTAAAGTTGATTTTGACTTGATTCTAATTCAGTACACAATCATAGAATCATAGAATGATTTGGGTTGGAAAGAACCTCTAAGATCATCTAGTCCCACCCTCACAGCTACAGGCAGGGACACTATAACCTCAAGACCAGGTTACTCAAAGCCCCATCCAGACTGTCCTTAATGCCTCCAGGGAGGGGGCATTTGCATCATCGCTGGACTACCTGTTCCAGTGTCTCACCACCCTCACAGTAAATAATTTATTCCCAATATATAATCTAAATCTACTCTCTTCCAGTTTAAAGCCAGTTCCCCTCATCCTGTTGCTACATGTCCATATAAAAAGTCCTTCCCCAGCTTTCCTGTAGGCCCCCTTCAGGTACTAGAAGGCCACTATAAATTCCCTCCAGACCTTTCTCTTCTCTAGGCTGAAAAGCCCCAGTTCTCAGACTGTCCTTGTAGGGGAGGTGCTCCATCCTTCATCCTGATCATCTCTGTGGCTCTCCTCTGGATCTTCTCCAACAACTCCATGTCTATCTTGCGCTGGGGAACCCAGAACTGGATACAATACTCCAGGCAGGGTCTCACAAGAGCAGAGTAGAGGGGCAGAATCACCTCCCTTGACCTGCTGGTCACACTTCTCTTGAAGCAACTCAGGATACAGCTGGCTTTCTGGGCTGCAGGCCCACATTTCCAGCTCATGTTGAATCTTTCATCAACTGACACTTCCAAATCCTTCTTCTATGATCTGCTCTCAAGCCATTCTCCACCTAGTCTGTATCTGTATTTGAGATTGTCCCAACCCAGGCACAGGATCATGTACTTGGCCTTGTTGAATTTCATGAGGTTTGCATTGGCCCTCCTCTCAAGCCTATCCAGGTCCCTCTGGATAGCATCCTTTCCCTCCAGTGGGCCAGCTGCACCACTCAGCCTGGTGTCATCTGCAAACTTGCTGAGGATGCACTTGATCCCTCTGTCCATGTCGCCTACAAAGCTGTTAAATAACACTGGTCCCAACACCAATCCCTAAGGAATGCCACTCATTATCAGTCTTGATTTGGACATTGAGCCGTTGACCGCAACTCTCTGAGTGCAATCATTCAGTCAATTCCTTATCCAGAGAGTGATCTATCCATCAAATCCATTTTTCTTCAAGTTGGAGAACAGGATGTCATGTGGGATATTGTGAAACGCATTGCACAAATCCAGGTCAATGACATTAGTTGATCTTTCTTTATCCACTGACACTGTAACTCTATAATAAAAGACCACAAACTTTGAACAGCATGACTTGCCCTTGGTAAAGTCATGTTGGTTCCACCAATCATCTCATGTTTATTTTACATGTACCTTAATAGAACCTTCAAGAAGATATGTTCCATGATCTTGCCAGGCACAGAGGTGAGACTGACTGGCCTAAACATATAGGATGAATATTTATTCAAAGAATCTTTTTATTTCAATACTTATACCATATTTTAAAGAAAAATTATCAGAGAAATTCAAGAGAAGAGAAAGAGATGAAATAGCAGGTTTTGCTGCCACCGAACATAAGTTTCATTGGCAGCTTATAACAAATATTGTTAAACATTAAAATTCATTTTTAACATTAAATATCTTGTATGGCTAGAACTTATGCACTTTACATATAAAACACATCAAAGGTCAGGAAATCAATCATCCATGTTTTACTTGTCATGCCTATTTGTTTAAGCCAATATAAAATAATGAATACCTCTTTGCATTACAGTTCTGTCTTGGCCTGATTGATCCTCTATAAAGCTATTATAAAGGTCACAGTATGGTAAGTTAAAGAGTATTGTGGAACAGGAACGCACAAGATAGGATAAACATGTCACCTACTTTATAATGGAGTTGAGCTGCACATTTGGAAGTGCATATTGGCTAAAATAAAAATTTTGATGTTTAATGTCTTTATTTTCATTAACTATCCTTATTTGCCAAGATTTATAACTGTGTATATCAAATTCACAACAGATTGGTCCTTGTGAAACACAGATTTAAGTAAGTTACTGTCATGGTTTTATGTTTTTTGGTTTTCAGTATTCCGCATCAAAACATCATGTAGTGCACTGGGAGTTAAAGCGTTAATGCTCCAATTCCAGGTACCTATCCCTGTACATTACGGAACTCATGGGATCTGACCCTTCTGGGGGGAGCAGTCTCTTACTGCCTGGCAGTGGGTGCTGGAGAATGCTTTCCTTGCTGTTCCAAGCTTCTCAGGTTTGACTCGGTCTCAGGAACTCTCTCTCTCCTATCTTATTTGATTTATTAGTCTCAATTTCAATTAGATTGAATTATATTGTGTTACCTTGCATTCTGATATCATAGTTAGTAAAATAAGTTTTCCTCCATAGATTGTTGCTGCTGTTTTTTTTCCTCCCTTCCTTTCTTCCCATTTTGTGGGGCTGAGGGGTGGGAGGAGGTGGAGGGCAGGGGTCTACTGCCCTCTGTCACAGGCTTAAATTGATCTAGTTAACTCTGTGACAGTTATTCTTCTCCCTTGCAAAATGATTTGGACAATATGACTGCTGTCATTCTTTTCTACTTATCTTGCTGCCTTGCAATCAAGGAGGCTGGGGATGCACAAGAAGCTGGAAGGTGGCACAGCCAGGACAACTGACCCAGGCTGACCAAAAAAAATATCTCATACCATATGAGGTCATGATCAGCAATAAATCTGGGATAAAGAAGAAGGAAGGAGAGGAATCTTAGGAATAATGATGTTTGGCTTCTCAAAAACATTATGCATGGTAAGCCCTGCCTTCCTGGAAGTGGCTGACCAACTTACTATTGATGGGAAGTAGCAAAATGTATTGCTTTATTTGCGTGCATAGCTTTTGCTTTATTGAATAGTCTATGTCTAGCCACAAATTCCTGTACTTTTATCATCTCAGTTCTCTCCCCTATCCCACCTGGTAAGCAAATTTGGTGAGAAAATGACTATGGTGCAGAGCCTCCTGACAGACTTAAACCTCAACATTCTATATTAACTTATACATATATGGGACTCAATTGTTCATGGGCATTGTCCATTAGGTCATCCACTATGAGCACATGCCTAAGATCTGAATGTGCGTGGTCTATTATTTGAAATGTTCTGCAACCTTAAGTAGGAACAAGTTGTAACTATTGGTTCTTTTAGTTCTGGCAGGGCTCCTGGAGCTTCCTGTGCAGCTTTCAGACTTTCCGCTTCTGGAATGGTAAAAACTTGCAGTTTATCTATTGGTTAATGCAGGGATTCTTGGCAACTGCGAACCTCAGTCCTTTGGTCTGACATAATGAGTTATTTTGATGTCTAGAATTCAATCTTTCATAGATTTGGAAAATACCAAAAGAACATATTCTGTTATTTTTCTTATCTTCTCTTTTGTTCTACCAAGGTTTTTTACTGAATTTGTTAAGTATTCTTGAATAGTTTCTACTCCTCTTGAGAGATATTTCTCAAGAAATCCATGTAACTGAAACTTGATTGTAACTTGCTTTATACTGTTCATAAAAATATATGCTTATGTCTAATTTATAAATGTACAGGAGTAAATTCCAAATAAACTACTTCCTTTGATTATTATTGGATAGTAAAAAAAAAAACAAAACAAAACAACAGAAAACCAAAACCAAAACCAAAAACAAAAAACTCTCACACATAAGTAAATTTTCTCTGCTTCCCAAGGAATGAAAAATATTCTTCCAGTTTTTTAGAGGTAAATAACCTGCACATCTCTGAATTTTTAAAATAACTACTATACATCCACCTGGTCAACTTTTTTTTATTATTATTATTTGTTTGCCTTGCTTAGGGAATTTTTAATTTTTGTATAGAAACTGAACAAAGATAGAGAATAATACAAGGAATTTTGTTAAAAATCTGCTTAGATTTCTAATTAATTAGTGTATTTCATATCCTTGAGGAACTTTTTTACTTTCAATATAGCTTTCCATTGGGGGGAAATAAATAAATAAATAAATGTGAATGTAAAATTTGCTGACTGCTAATTTTGTGATAGAACACTTAAGAATCAGTTTTTATAGGAAATGTCTAAACTAAAACAATTAAACTCTGAAAGGTGGAATTCTTTTGAAATTCCCATTTTTTTTTTCTATTTCTATAAAAAACATAAATATTTGAAAATGTTCACAAAAATAATGTAGGTATTATGACCTCATTACTGAGCTATTAATTCCAAAACTCCACAGGAAATACACATGTTGCTCCAAAAGCTCTCAGAGTAGCTTTTATATCATTTCACGAAAATAAAAACCAACAACAAACAACAAAAAAGAGCACTCACTTCTACTCAGATGGCAAATAGAAAGTATATAAGCAACGTAGTAAGTGCTGAGTTTAGGTTTGGTGTATCATTAAAGCTGTTACTACTTTCTTATCGTGATATATAGTTATAAATATTCTCCTTCGTGTTAAAATGATCTATCTTAGACAAGAAAATGACAGCAAAATATTAATCTTTGACAGTGCATCGGAGTGTCAAAAACTAAAAATAAAAATTAAAAAAGAAAATTAAAGACTGGAAGAATCAAATAGTTTATGATATTAATATCCTTAAAATTAAATTCAGTACATGGCATGCACATGCAATATTGTAATTTAAGCAAGGGAAAAAAAAAAAAAAAGTTGTTATTTTTATTCGTCATGACTTAAGCCTTCAGTTCTCTAGTACCCTGTACTCTAACTCCTGACCTGGAAGGCTGGGATTGAGAGCAGTAGGATAACCCCCCTCCCCCGCTCCCCCCCTCCACAATTCAGGCAGAAAAACTGAAGATTTAGTACTCCACCTGGGCTGCCACAAGTCCATGGGACCAGATGGGACCCACCCAAGGGTGCTGGGGGAGCTGGAGGGGTTGATCTATGATAGAGAACAGGACCAGAGCGTGTAGACTGATGTTCAGCTAAACATGAGCCAGCAATGTGCCCAGATAGCTAAGAAGGCCAATATATTATTATTATTATTATTATTATTATTATTATTATTATTATTACTTTCTTTCTGTTGCATAAAGATCTTGTTAACTTCTGTCTCTTAAGAAAAAAAAAATAAAAATAAAAATATTTTTTTAGTGAACAGAATCTAATTATTTTCCTTTTTAAATAAAACCAAAACTAAAATGAGAAATCTTTATTTCATTAAGGCTTTAAAATGTTTTTTGTTTGTTTGTTTGTTTTATAAATGATTTACTCTTACACCATTTTAGTATTTCCATTTTCATTAAGTTCAACATAAAGAAATGTATGATGAGTATAATTAAAAGAAGAGCTTCTTTTAAAGAAGAATTCTTTTAAATTAATTTCCTTCATAAAGACTCCACTTAATGAAGAAAATTAATATGGATGCATTTATCTCTCATAAAAGATTCTTTATTCTCAGGGTTAATACACCTTTCAGAATAATTTCAGTACAATTCTGAAAAAATTCCAGGTGAAAAGTGAACTCCTGTTTTGATAGCATAAATATTATTATTACAGAATCACAGAATTGTTGGGGTTGGAAGGGACTTCTAGAAATCATTCAATCCAACGTCCCCACCAAAGCAGGCTCCCTACAGCAGGCTGCACAGGGAGGTGTCCAGACAGGTCTTGAATATCTCCAGAGAAGGAGAATCCAAAACCCCTGTGGGCAGCCTGTTCCAGTGCATTATTAGTTACTGATGGTAACTGGAGAACTTTCTTGATGATTCGTGGTAAATAAAAAAAGACAGAGGGACTCAGTGGACAGAAGCTGCTGAATCATGAGAACCTGTTGTTATAACTACTTCTCAGCAAGCAACAATAAGAAGTTGGCATCTTGCAACAGACATAATGGATATCTATTCATCCCTGTAGGAGATGAACAGAGGTTATAGGCATAATACTGGAAGGAAAGTATTTCCAAATTTTCCATATGGAGTACTTGATCAAAGGAAAAGCCACCATGAAAGAAACAAACAACAAAAACAACAACAGAAAACAAAAAGAACAACAAGAACAACAAAAAGCTGAACAAACAACTTCAGAAATAAATCCAGTATGCTTATGGGAATACTTGCATTTACACAAGACATTTCAAATTATGGAGCTAATGTTAATTGGTATAATGCAGAGATCATAACAAAAGTCTCCTATTTGTTTCTATAGTACAAAGAACACAATACTATCTGATAGAGCAATTTCTCAGCTACAAAGCACTACTTGTCATTAGGGTTATAAAAAGTGTCAAGATGGCTTTTGAATATCACCAGAGAAGGAGACCCCACAACTTCTCTGGGAAGCCTGTTCCAGTACTCTATCACCCTCAGAGAAAAGATGTTTTTTCACATGATTATACAGAACTTACTGTCTTCCAAGTTGTGGCTGTTGCCACTTGTCCTGTTGCTGGGCACTGCTGAAAAAAGCATATCAGTACATATACTATTTGTAAGTGTACTGTGCAGCTTAGTACATTCACATCTATTCCATATTTAACATTTGGACCTATCACAGTTTCAAGAGAAATTTTAATATGTTTTTAGAAAAAAAGTAAAAAAGTTAAAAGATGCACATAATATATCACATTATAATATTCTCACATTCACTTGAGTGTTTTTATCCAATGAGTACTTAATTCGTTTTTAAATTCATTTTTAGTCATATGACAGAGTTAAATGTGAATTTGAAGACATCAATCACTAACATGATTGCATTGTAGTTAAGGATGAAAAAAAGAGAGCAGAAAAATGATAAATGGTTTTAATTAGACATTTTAAATCACTCTTCACAGCGAGGAAGGAAGTGATCTTTATTCTAACACTTTCTGTCTTTGTTCAGTGTTTCTTGTGAAACTCAGCTGATGGAAAATTAAGTTCAGATGTACATGGGGGTTTTAAAAATTGTTAGTATTACTCTGTTAAATAAATAATATTATTATTTTCAGTAATAAATAACTCTTTTCATTTCTGAAACTGAATCTCCTGTACATTTGAAGGTTTTGTTTTTTTTTTAATTATTATTATTTTATTTTTATTTTTTTTGCAGGAAAAGAAACTTTGCTTTTTTTTTTTTTTTTTTTTTTTTTAGCAGTTTTGACATCCACTATTTATCCTTTGCTTTCATAGAAAACATAAGATATTTTAAAAAGAACAGTAAGTAAACAAATAAATACAAACCAACCTGAGTGTTTTTCTCCTTGCAGAATCATGACCCTGTGGATCTTAAGATGACCTGTATATGACATTCTGTTCTAATGAAATTGCAGAAAATAATTTTGTATATAGATGCATATATATATTCATACAGAAAAATGTTCCCGTTTGTCTGTTTTTACTCAAGTTCTTATTCTTCCAGAAATTTGGTTTTGTACTCTTGTTATTGCATTTGGAACCAAGATAAATGTAGTGTAGAAAAAGACTTTCATGGGGTTTAATTTAAGAATCTTTCATTTGCACTCTATTTCAGACTAGGGCTGAAATACCACAGCCATCATGTTGAGGAGACAGGATTGTGGACATTGTATTCAAAATTACTTGAAAACAATTGAACTGGAAATGAGGATAAACTAAATTTTGGAAACAAACAAACCACTTATTAACCATAAAGAAAAGTAAAGTAACTGCTTTTGAAACAACAGGCTTCATCCAGTCTAGCGTTTTACTTAGGTATCTAGGAAGTGGATTACAAAATGACTTATTTCCTATGTTCTTCTCTCCTTAATAAGATTTTCTCCACTCTCAGTTGTTATATGTGACCTACAGCTGGTACTTCTCACCTTCCTCATTTTTTTTTTCTTTTGCTTCTTAACACTTTGACACACACACACACACACACACACACACACAATTCCATAGCTTTGTGTATTTCTTTTTTTGTTTTCTCTGTTAAAATGAAACTTTGTAGCAGCCACAAGAAAATATTGCCCAAACCTGTTCAGTGTTCATCTTTTAATAGCAGTATGTTGTTCCATGTGCATAGCTCAACTTCCTCATCTTTCTAAAAAGCATGAGCCAAAGTAAAAAAAAAAAACCACTTATTTTTAATCTTTGAACTTAAGTGAAAATAGTTCTTACATTTAGACTTTATTCAGAAACATAAAATGACAAACATGATAATTTACTTTGTTTTCTTAGCCAGTCTCAATGCCATTCTGATCTCAATTTGATTTCCAACATCCTTTCACTAACTTGCAGGGTATAGTGTATTAATAGGTGAGGGTATAGTGTATTAATACCTATTCTAAATAAAGTTTTTTCTTATACTAAAATTCTGTCAAATTCACTCTAAGTGTTGCATCTTACTTTTTAAGAAAATATTTTCTATAAAATACTGCAATATGTAGCAAAGATATTTAGAATATTATCAACATATAGCAATCTAAATGTTAGACACTTTGGTGGTCCACATACAGATAGCTAATATATTTTAGATTTGTCAAAGGTGCCATTTTGGGATTAGATAATACCGGATAAAACCTACAGGATAATAGTAATATATATTTAAAGTGGCTAAGGAAGGCCAGAATCCTAAATACCTTTAAGCACCTATTTGCACACACCTAAATCAAATCACTTGTTTTTTTTCTACTAATTTTTTCTGCATGAGCATTATCACATTTTAGGGTCTTGAATATTCATGAGTGTAAACTTATTTTGACATATAATTGTCTAAAATGATTATAATATGGTATCCCATGGTTTTTTATATCCAAAGATCTACAACACTGGCACAAAGTTCTTTAAATTCCAAAAATTTTCTGCATGTCCACAACTGCCACGGAGTGAACATTTGGAAAACACAGCACTGGTCAACTTATTTTTATAGACAACAGATGATGTTATCTTTATAGAAAGTCTAATGAATACAGAATACACCTAGGAAAAAACAAAGTTCACTTTAATACCTCTTACTCCATAATTTAGATTTCTACAAAATCTGTTCTAACTGTGGAAAGGACATAATTTTTCTCCTCAAATTAGCCAATTTTACTACAGACTAATAATCAATTTATTTATGTAAAATGAGAACTATTTATAGTCCTAAGAATCATTATTTTGTAATCAATCACTGAAGTCATTACTTCTGGCATAAGAAGCTAGTGGAACAACCCAAATCACAAGATTCTTTTTGCATATTGTCTCAGAGACTATTTAAATGTAAACAGATATAAAAGGATATATGAGTGTTCAATCAATTACCATCCTGTGTGTGTGGGGAAGGGGGTGCTCTTTCCAGCAAAAAAAGTATATTTAGAAAATAAATAAAATTGTCTAACTGTCATTCAACAGCTGTGGTGCATCATGGTTTAACATATAGGTTTTCTGGGTCCTATTCTCCTATCGCTTCAGGAACAAACCATGAAGTCAAACTATGTCTCCCAAGATGTACTGTATCTGCCTCACAAAATGATGCCAAGATCAACTGTACTCCTAGGAAATATAATCCAATCAGACAGACAATACAGGACTCAGGTATCAGGCAGAAACATGTAATAAGCATCATGCAAACATCTGCAGAACAAATGACTTAAAGGTGAATTCCCTTGCTTTTTCTGCCAATAATTATAAATGACAAAAATTCTTTAAACAAACAAATAAAAAACAACCAAAAGAAAGCCCACTGCAAACCAAAACAAATACAACAAAACCATAGTTTTGAGAAGTCTGATCCATTCTATAAACAATATGAAATCTCAAATTCATTTTCTTCAGAGCCAAATGTATTCCCTTATTATATTCTGTATAATACGGTTGTCATTATTGATTCCACAGTGATCTCAAATATTCAACTTTATGTTAATTTAGATAATTTTTAAAAGATAGTTTAGGAAACTACAAAAATATTGTATGAAAACATACAAAATCAAAAAGCATATGAATGTATGACCTAATCATATTATTTGAGGACAACAATACCCAAAACAAGAAGGCTTTTAACATAGCAACTTAGGCTTGAGTCAGTACTGTATGCTGAAACAGAGGAAATTAAATAAAATAAACTGAACTCTAGTAGTTGCAGATTTTGAAAATCACTAATTAATCATTACAGCAGATTTTGAGGAAAATTGTGTAAGATTCATTTCCAGTAAATATTCTCTATTTCAAACAAATGCCTATTCCTGAAAGAAGGACTTGGTGAAATTTTAAGATCTTTTAAAATATCAAATTAATTTTTTGTTACTCAGTGATTTCCGCAACAAAATATATGATGCCTTATCCTTATCATTTAAATACAGTGTTTTGAAAATGTTCTACATGAGAAACACAGTAGAATGTAGAAATACATCCAAAGCACAAAAAAGAAGAAAAAAAAAGCTTTAAGATGATCTGATCTCTTTAAAAGAAATTATTATTTTTTTACACTATCTTCATAACAACATATTCTTTATTACTGGAACTCTGTGCTATAATATTTCTGTATGTGTTCCTAACATAAGTGAATAGATCCCATGATTTTACATTGAAGTTAAGTGCCAGAGCTGAAACAGATTGCATGTTATTAATTACCAGCACATTCCTTTTTAAAGTGCATGTTAAAGTTTTGAGTCTTCTCAAAAGTTAATTAGAAAGAACTTCACTATAAGTAGGTTCATGAGAGCCTGAGAAGATGGATTGAAACAGAAATGTTTCAAATACTGATCTTTATGGAGAACTTACATAAAATGTGCTTCTTACGTATATATATAGCATAATTTATTTGATGTGTTCAGGAAAACAATAAAAGAAAACAAACAAACAAACAATGAGTTTAAATGTGTTGAAATTTGGCATAAAGTTGTAACTTAATGATGTTACTTAGAAATGTTAAATTGTTTGTAGAGTAAATCATAAACATTGCACTGATACCAGGCTGTCCTAGCTTTCATATGTTGGAAAATCTCCCAAGGAGTGGTGTCCCCAGTCCAATAAGCAAACAAACAAACAAACAAACAAATAAAAATGAAGTCTGTAGCGCTGGATTTTTTTTCAGTAAATATGTGGTTTGACATAATGGAAATGAAAAATCACATTTTGGTTATTGTTGAGGTTAAGGTAAAATGAATTTATGCATTATTATACAGGTAAAATTGTACAAGCATATGTGAAGTTGCCATTTAACATGAAAGATCCATTAGGTGTTAATTAAGACTTCTGTGGATTGAAACAGCAACATATACACAGTTAAGCATTGAATATTTTGAAGCAAAGGGATGCATTGAAGCACATCTTCAGTAATTTTGTTCTCAATTCCTCCTAATATTTGCAGCCACTATGACTGCTAAATAGATCTTTTGTTGAATACATCAGAACACCTGCAGGTCTTTGATAAAAAAAAAAAAAAAAAAGTTAATGGAATTCAGAAAAAAAATGTTAGCTTTATGAAAAACTTGCATGCATAAGAAGTGACCTTTTAGACCTTCACATAACAGGCTGAAGTAATGTGTTCTTTACCACACAGGAACAAAAAAACATCTGTACATTATTCTTTCTCTCTCACTATATATATATATGTTGCTATAATTCCACAGCAAGACTTTTCAGTCTAAATATAGAAGATGTGTATTTTTGTCTGTACTAAAACAGAGTAATAAATATTTCTGTAGACTGTTTGACTCTTGATACCACAAATGCAATAAAAAATTCAAAAGCAGATTTTCAGCATAAGGCTAAATTGTTATAGTGTCTGAAAAAAGGTAAAGAGGATAAGTATATTGTTTTTGTTTCAGTCAAACACCAAATTGGTCAATGACTACATGCTCAGTAAAACCCCATTACTATGTAAGTATCATTTCACTATGTAAATGCCTGTGTACATCACTGAAACATAAGATGAAATGTTTATATATTTAAAATTATGACAAATTTATTTCTGGCTTCAGTGAAGAAAAGTATGTCTGCTCTACAACTGGAATAGTTAGATGCTGAAGTTCTCATCTAAGAGTCAATCTCTTATAAAATCAGTCTCTTTAAGGTCAAAAGTAAAGAAATGGAGAAGCAGGTGGCACTAAGACATGTGTTGTCTGTCTTGCTTTAACCAACTATTTTTGACTGAGATCAACTACACCCTAGAAGTGCCTGTTCCTTTTCCTTAACAGCAAGAGGGGGCTACATATGAAGATCACGCAACCTTCATCCAATAAGTGTTTAAAGTCAATTGAGATGAATCCTACTTACAGGTATACTAGAAGTGATAACTTAGGGAGTATTCTTCTAAATATAAAAGATGCTAAGCTTGCCTCAGTCTTCACTTTAGATATGTGGAAGAATGCATTTAATTATCCTACCATCTTAATTCTCATTTCAGCTTTAGTTCAGCTTTAGCCCTTTGTTAGCATCAAGAGAATATCACAATACTGCTTGATTTTAATGCGTACCTGGATATATAGTGGGAAAAGGGAAAGTCCTGAAGTTTAGTAATCAGAGAATAATGTAGCTGTTTCAAATAAGCTGTGAAAACATCTGCTGATTTGCCCCTCTGAAACAAAGAATACTTAGATAGGAGTTGTGCCTGCAAAGCTGCCAGTGTGTTACTGAAGTTACAGACATATTAAAGTCATCTCAAACTAAGGAAGGAAGTCAAAACCTGGTATCTATTAAGTCACAAAGGTGTACTGCTGACTCACACATTCTAAATATCAGAAATGCCAGGATGAAATAATGTTGTAATGAAGTATTTCCTTAATGGCTTTTCTTGAACCACTAGGAATGAATAATGTGTGAGTAAACATTGGTTGTCCTGTGCGTTGTAGTGCAGTCACATAACAGAGTGATTTGGAATCAAATGAATCTAAAACAAGCAAAATCTAAAACAAGCAAACGACACAAAGTGGGGAAAAAACAAACCAAACAAACAAAACTAACAACATTGTAAGGTCACAAAACCTTTACATCATTAGATTAATTTGTCTTTCTATGAGTGATCTAGCTTCTCTGTACAGTGAAGCATCTTCTATTTGTGGACCACAAATTAATAGCATGCATGAAAAATAGAATATTTTGTCATCTTTAATTCAGATGTAGATTTGTGTAAATATCAGTATCCAAATGAAAGTCAAATCAAATATCTCCCTTCTGACATGATCAAGAGACTAATTGCAGTTGATACAAAAACTTGTATAAGAATACACATACCTATTCTACTGTGAAATAAATAGCTGATTTTAATCCAATGTTGAGTTCCCAGGCTTGTTGAAATTCCATAGCTTAAAAGTGATACTTTTAAGCTTTGATACTTCGAGATAGTACTCAAAATTAAATTGAAAATGAACCTTCTATTCCTCCCTTACTTAACTCTGCTTCCCTCTCAGAAATGTGTAATAGACAGGAAAGCGATATGCTTTTTGCCTTGGGCATTGTAACTTATTGCTTTATTTAGAACAGATCTGCACACTATTATTTTTACTAAATAAATGCTGAATATAAAGTAAACATAGTGGAATCTAAGTACTTTTTTCTTTTACACATATATATATGTATATATTTTTTTTCTTTTTTCTCAGAGACTCTCTTGCTTCTTCCCCATCACCAAAACTGTAATTGATGCATGTTAGAATATGCAATATTATAAACTTACAATTCAACTTGAGCTTTTGTAAATATTCTTTGACATAACAAAAAAATGAAATCCAATCAAAGATAAAAATAAATGTTGAATTTCAGGCACTGGACTGGATGCATGTAGTTGCATTAGTGAGGTGGCACTTAAGGTCCCAGTGGGAAGATGCTCAGTGAACAACAATAAAGCAGGCTCTGTAAGCTAATTCCGAGAAGAGCAGCAGCCTGACACTGTCCAACACCAAAGGCAAAGAAAGAGGATAAAAATGTGCATAGCAGACTCAGTATATTATTGGTGTAGAAAACGAGGGTCATTTTTGTAGTTATAATGATAACAATTTTTCTTCTCCTATTTTAGACATTTTAAGGTAAATGCTAATAGGAGCCACGCCTTATTATAGAATTATAGAATGGACTGGGTTGGAAAGGACTTGAAAGATCATCTGGTTTCAGCTCTCCTGTCACAGGCAGGGCATCCAGCAGCTACCCAGAGCCATGTCCATCCTGGCCTTGAATGTGTCCAGGGATGGGACATCCACAACCTCCTTGGGCAATATGTTCCAGTGTGTCACCATCCTCTGGGTGAAAAACTCCCTCCTAATATCTAACCTAAATCTCCCCTGTCTCAGTTTAAAACCATTCCACTTTATGCAAGTTAGTACTGATATTATAGGTGCATTGTGATTTTGCAGTGTCATTCCGAGTAACATTTGCTGTCATATGCTTGAAGACAGAAAACAGAGTAGAAGTAACTTATTTTGTATGGGTGTCTACCTCTTAAGTACTAGACTTTTCTTTTGTTGAGCCATCTTAGTTGCACATGCCAAATGTTTTGATTTATTTGCTCTCAAGGAAGCAGCTTTTCAGTCAATTACAATTAAATGTTTCTCACTAGATATATTTTTCAACAAGATTTAATGATTTTCAAGGAAGATTTAATTATCCATCTTCTTTCCCAGAGCATAAATCTGTTGTCTTGAAGTTCAGCTAAATTAAGGCATTGTGATTTAAAGGGAAAAAAAAAAAAAAAAAGTGTAATAAGCTTGCATAGTGATCTGAGATAGAATGGATAGCAATCTTTTCCAGTGATGTAATAATCTGCTTCAAACACAAATTAAGAACAGACTGTGAACCCTTTCACTTGGGAATCATGTTTACTAGATTGTCAGTGTACTTGAAAAAGAACAGATTTTCAGAATAAACCAAACAGGAATTGAAAAGAAAGGGTCATTGATTCTACGTTTTGCTGTCTTTCTCAGGTATCACAAAATCACAGAATCCAGAATGCTTAATCAGATCTAAGGAAGTCATCTGATTGAGACCCCTGTTCAAGCACAGACAACTATAGCTGCTCACCATGTTCAGATGATCTTTGAATATCGCCCTGGAGGGAAACTCTATCAACACTCTTGTTAACCTGTTCCAGCACTCAGTCACCCTCAGAGGAAAGGAGTGTTTTCTGATGTTTAGACATGTTTAGATGTGTTCCATTCTGTGCCCAACTGCCTCTTGTTCTGGCACTGAACATCACTGAAACAAACCTGGCTCGGTTCTTTTTGCACAGTCCCTTCATGTTTTTATGGGTATTGATAACTTATCTTCTTTCATATATATATTTCATACATATATTTTTACAAAGCAGACATATATAATTCTAACTTATATTTATTTAGCTATTTACTCACTTACTTAGTTATGGTGGAAAGCTGCTCCAGAACCTCACTACTGTGATGGTTAGAGTTACTCTTATGATAAAATCATAGCATCATAGAATGGCTTGGTTGGAAAGAATCTCAAAGATAATTTACTTACAGCTCCCTTCCACAGGTAGGAGTGCCAACCCCTAGATCAAGTTGAGGGCCCCATCTAACCTAACACCTCCGGAAATGGGGCATCCTAACTTCTCTGGACAGCCTGTTCCAGCACCTCACCATCCTTTCTTTAAAACCTTCCCCAACATCTAAGCTATATCTCCCCTTCTTTAGTTTAAAAACATTTTGCCTTGTCCTGTCACTATCTACCAATGAAAACAGTTGATTACCCTCCTGTTTGTAAATATTTCAATATTGGAAGGTCGCAATGAGGTTTCCCTCAAGCCATCTCTTCTCCAGATTGAACCTTAGTCTTTATAGGATAGATGCTCCAGCCCTCTGATCATCCCTCTGTCCCTATTCTGGACTCTCTCCGAGAGCTTCACAGCCTTCCTGACTTGGGGGCCCCAAACTTGGATGCTGTACTCTAGATGGGACCTCACAAGGGCTGAGAAGAGAGGTACAATCACCTCCCTCATCATGCTCACTTTTTGTGACCTCACTTTTGAATCAGCCCAGGATACTGTTGGCCTTCTGGGCTGCAAGTGCATACTGCTGGCTCACGTTTTTTTCATCTACCAGGACCTCTGAGTCCATCTCAGCAGGGTTACTCTCAAGTTCTTCCTCCAGTCTGTAGACATATCTGTAATGTTTCCCTTTTTCTAGTCACCAGGGACTGCCTGACAGCCATGACTCTTCAAATATGATGGAGAGTGGCTTGGTAACCACATCCGCCAGCTCCCTTAGGACTCTGGGAAGCATATCATCCAGCCCTATAGACTTATAGACATTTAGTCATATGAGGCAGTCTCAGACTTGCTCTGCTTTTACATTAGAGGGGATTTTCTCTCCCACTTCCCACCTAGAGGTTCAGGAATGTGAGGTTCAGGAATGTGACAGACATGAGAATCCTGGCTCCCATTGAATACTAAGGCAAAGAACTCACTGAATATCTCAGCATTCTCCGTATCTGCTGTAGCTAGTTCTACAGTTTCTGGATTCCTGCAATTAGCTTGATCTTATGGTGACTCTTTTAATATGAAAAAAAAAAAAATAATAAAAAGATTTTCCCTGGGATCTTTTCCTGTCTACACAGAAGTCATCTTGAAGGGAATGTTCATATTCGCTTCTAGTTCGTGTGTTCACATCCTTTTCCCTGATGTTGTATATCTTCTTTATACTTCTTCCAGTAACAACTGATTAGGAAATTGATTCTTCTTTTTTATTATTTGTTAAATGTATCTTTGTATTTTCATATGATTTTGCACTAGGAATTAGATGCAAGACAGATCCTTAAGAGTACTATCATGTTACAAGGGTGCTTTGAGGGCACCATTGTCCAATAAAATAGAAATTATACTCTTGTTTGTATACAAAGTGTATGGTTTTCAGCTCAGGAACATTTTGTGCAATTATTACTATCTTAAAGGCAATGAAATAGTTTTAGTCTGTTAAGTTCATGTGAATATATCTATATACAGTGTTGTACAGAAAGGAGCTTGGAAATGGGTTTTGTTTCAGAATTTGCATATTTTGTGAGTCTCCTTTAATATAAGGAACATAAAAGTTTTAAAACTGTTGCAGTGCTTCTAATTTACATTTACGCAACTCTGTAAGGATTTTTCAGTACATACATTTAAGAGTTAAGCTTCCAGAAGGATAACTTGAAAATGAACATTAATGCTATATAATGAAATACCAGAACATTTTTACATGAATTATAATAACAGAAAATGTAAAAGAAAAATAAGGGCACACAGATACTCCTTTTGTTCATCACTGTGAAAAAAAAAAAAAAAATGTATAAGGAACTATTGTGGGTTAGTTTTTGTCAATAGCTGAACTACCATCCTGCTATTTACTTGCTTCCTCTTGTCAGCAGGATAGGTGGAGAAAATACAATGAGAAAATTCAGGATAGAGGCAGGGACATTGCTTACTAATTACTGATGTGGGCAAAACTGACTCAAATTGGGAAAATTTAACATTACCAATTATAATATTATATGCTATATATTATGATACAATTATACATACATTATTCATTTGATATGTGCAACATATATTTAACAGCATCTCAGTGATCTCATAAGTCTTCCTTCCTCCAGCATTGCTCCTTCATGGAGACAGCTTCATTACTCCTTATGTGATTCACTTCCCGATCCTGTTTGAACTGTGATTCTCCCCTGACAGTTTCACTAGTGAAGCAGATCAAATGGTGCTTCTCTGGAAATCAATTATGAGTAATAGTAGAAGAGGTTGCTTTAGGGTTTCTAATTTGCTACAGGCACAAAGACTTGTCTTTACTCATCTATAGAAGAATGTCATAACCATCATGCCAGGTAGTTTTTTTTTCATACAGAATCTCCAGTTATTTACTTTTAATAAAGTAAGCTAGTAAGATATGTGTGATGCCTTACAATTTGAACTCCAGTAATCCAGTCTGGGAAAATACCAGTTCATTTTTTTGTGTAAATGACTTCTGATTTCTGGGGATTAGAAGATAGATTTCCAGGTTCCTGTCAGTATAGAGGATGTTAAGCCTACATTTGAGAAGAACATTTTAATGACTAAATAAATAAATCAGTTTGACAAAACTAATGCCAAATTTCTTCTTGAGGTTATAATAACTACATGTATAAAAGTTAGAAAAAATAAATGAGGAGACAGTAAGAGGAAATCTGATTGAGAAGCAAAAAGAGCAGCAGATGTGTGTTCTGCATATTGTTCTATGACTATGTCTGCATTTTATGTTAGGATATTTCTGTATTTAAAACAGCAGGAACAGGCAAAGAGCAAGAATATCACCACACCGTCTGGTAAAGTTCAGTCTTCAGTGGACTGTCTTCTTGCCATCTTGTAGTTCAGCTCCAGCAGAAAGTCAGATTCTTTCCTTTAAGATATCAAATGACAATACGGGCAACAATCCTTTAGAGGAGGTGATTTCAAGCTCATACTGACTTAGACAGAGTTCATACAGGGCATATACAGACTGACAAGAGTTCAAATAGTAAAGCATATGCTCTAGAAATTGTGTAATTCATTGGGCACAACTCTTTTTATCCTTGCCCTGCTTCTATTAGATGTTTGTTTTTAGACAGCAATAGAACATATTACTTGGTCTTGTAAGGAGTCTGAACCTATTAATTAGTACTTCTGCGAGTTCTAGACAAATTGATTGTCATCATTCATTTTTACATATATTTAGTTCTTTACATACATTTAGTTTTTACATATATTTAGTTCATCTTAAGGAAGATGTCCTAACATCTCTTTGAAAATGTGCATCAGAAATTGCTTAGGACCTTTGTCTACACATTTTAAGTAAATGTAATTCTAACATCGTTCTAACATTGAAATCTGAGAGTATATTTTCAGGAATAAGTGTCTGCAATTAATATACTAGATTTGTCTTTAATAATGAAAAGAGTTAGCCTGAATTAGAAAAAAAAATACTATCCAATCAATTAATTGTAAGCTTCTGATAGCTGAAAATCATGGTTTATTTCACACACACAGAGACAATCTCACTTTCTACTTTGTAAATTCCTCTAGTCCACATTTTAGAGATATGGGATTACAAATCCTCCTATGGGGAAGATGGTTAGAAAAAATAAAAATTATTTGATGGAAAACAATTTACTCAAAATATAATTTTGCTTCTTTGTTCTCTGTACTGTATTCTGCTATTGTGCTGACAATTTGTTCATATTTTATATTTGTTATTTTACTGAGTAATTCAAGGATATTAATATAATATGTTTTTAAAATATTATAATAATTATATACTAAATTGTTAAGCAAGGTAGTGACAGGAAGAATGTTGTCATCTCTTCCAGCCTCTGATGCAGGACCACTCCAGTGCAGGTGCTGAGGCCCAGCCTAGTTCCTGGGGTCTTCTGCCCAGGCTGGGGGATGCATCTACTCCTTTCCCCCTTTGCTGGTTCAACTAGTAACAAACTCAGAATGTAGCCCAAAGACACACAGGCAGAGACAGGATGCACTGACACAACTGGCCACAAAGGCTGCCCTGGTCAAAAACTGCCTTCAACTGTACTTACACACTAGACTCTGATAGAATACAATCAAGTCCCATTTCTCCTGTCTGGCTCATGATGACAGAAGTACACTCATGTAAGCATACAAACAGCACTGTCCAGGTTCACAAGCATTCACAGATCCCTCCAGTAATGTCATGGCTTCCCCATCTGCCCAGAACTACTGTCCTTGAAGTACTGGCATAGCCGATCTGCCTGTCCAGCCACCTCCAGCTGGATCGCTGGATCCTGGTCCCCTTATCTGCTTCACAGGTCACCTGCTTGACAGCTGATCCAGTTGGAAGTTCACTGCAAACACTCAACACTCACACACTGGTCACTCATGCACATCACATTTGCAAGTCCTTGTTAGGCATACCAGAATGGTCCCAGCTCCCTCCTAATACACTGTCCTGGTCCTAGAGCCTCGCTAGTAAACAGATAGTTCAGCTTAAAGTTTACAAATGAAAGCACATGAAGACCACACACACTGTATTTGGAGAAGATAAAGACACTGCCCCAGCATCTGGCAGCAGGCACATGTGCTGTGAACTGTGGTCTTGCTCCAGCTGCTTGTTGAGATCCCTGCACTCACCTCACTATCAGTCATTTAGTAGCTGGCAGTCTGGACTCAAAGTATGTGGAGCCCTCTAAGGTTCAGAGACAACCCTCCATCTATGACACTAAGAATCTACTTTGTTCCAGTAGCTAGTGCTACAGTTCAGAGGAGTCCGCTCTGTCAGCATGACTGGTAGCTTGTGCCAACCTTCACTTATACAGGTCTTTCCAGTAGCAGCTGCCACGTAGTTCTCACAGAACATATGACAGAAGAGATCTAAGAAAAGATATAATGAGAAGATATGAGATGATAAGAAAGACTTTGGAGATCAAGCGGGGCTTAGCCATCCAAACTTACTGACCAGCCTCGTTTTGTATGTGACTAGTTCTTTTATACTATTTTCTACCTAAACTCCCTTTGTTCTTCCTGTTCCCTTTTCCCCCTTTATGTCTTTACAAGTTTGCCAAGCTCTGTAATTTCTACAACATGCCAGGTGACTTCACATTCACAATCTTATCAGCTGAAAAGTCCAGGTTGATGTTCATGCAAGTGGCATCTGTAACTAGATAGCCTACTGGCTAGTATGACTTGACAGGTTAGTTTCTTGTCATTGTGTCCAAACTTAGAAGTCTTCAGATCTTCAGACCCTTCTGGAATACACATTTTGACATTCTCACACGCTCTTATATACTATTGTGACTGACCAGACTTGCTTTCCATTGCTGTCTCCCTTTCACAGAATCACAGAATCACAAGTTTGGAAAAGACCTACAAGATTACCTAATCTAACCCCCTCCCATTACCATTGCTAACACAAGCTACTAAACCATATCTCTAGCTCCTCATCCAAATGATTCTTGAACACTGCCAGGGATGGCAACTCCACCATGTTCCTTGGCAGGCCATTCCAGTGCCTGACCACTCTCTGAGAGAAAAAGTTCTTCCTTAAGCATAACCTAAACCTCCTCTGGTACAGCTTGCAGCCATTTTCCCAGGTTCTGTTTGTTGCCTGGGAGAAGAGGCAAAACCCTCCTCATCACAACCTCCTTTCAGGAAGTTGTAGAGTGCAATGAGGTCACCCCTGAGCTTCCTCTTCTCCAGACTAAACAATCCCAGCTCCCTCAGTTGCTCCTCATAAGACTTGTGCTCCAGACACCTCACCAGTTTCATTGCCCTTCTCTGGACAAGTTCCAAGGCCTCAATGTCTTTCCTGTAGTTGAGGGGCCCAAAACTGAACACAGTACTCGAGGTGTGGCCTCACCAGTGTTGAGTACAGGGGCATGATCACCTCCCTGCTCCTGCTGGCCACACTCTTTCTGACACAGGCCAGGCTGGCATTGGCCATCTTGACTACACTGTTGGCTCATGTTCAGCTGAGCATCAACCAACACCCCCAAGTCCCTTTCCTCTTCAGTCATACAGCCACTTGTCCCCAAGCCTATAGTGCTGCACGGGGTTATTGTTGCCAGAGTGCAGGACCCAGCATTTGGCCTTGTTGAACCTCATCCCATTCACTTCAGCCCAGCGATACGGGTTATCTAGATCCCTCTGAAGGGCCTCCCAACCCTCAGGCATATCAACACCACTTCCCAACTTTTTGTCATCTGCAAACTTACTGAGGGTATATTCAATCCCCCCATCTAAGGTCATCAATGAAGATATTAAACAAGATGGGTCCCATTACCAACTCATGGAGGACATCAGTTGTAATAGGTTGCCAGCTGGGCTTCATTAACTACTACCTGCTGGGCATGGCCCTATAGCCAGTTCCTTACTCAAAGAAGGGTATACTTGTCCAGGCCACAGGCAGACAGTTTCCCTGAGTACTGTGAAAGACCACGTCAAAGGCTTTGCTGAAGTTTCTTGCTATCACTTTTTGCATTGGAAAAGTTCCTTGATCAGTTATCTGTTTCAGAGCAGACATTCCTTCTGCACAGCCTTACATAAATAATACTCTGAAGAAAATGAGTCACTGTTAGGAATAGAACTTTAAAAATGTAGATAAGAAAAGATATTTCAAATCAGTGACCTTACAGTAAGAAAAAAGTTTCCTTCTTAGAGTCTGATCTTAAATTTGCTGTCTGGAGAGTCTACATCTTTTGTAAATCTAACTCAACTAAAAAAGATTAGATTCAACAGAGAAATAGTAAAGGACTTGTCAACTAGGTAAATTATTTGTGAACAACTGTATAATAAATTTGACAATAATTGAATTATATTTATTTTAATAAGAAAAAGCTTTAGTAACTAGACTGAGAATATTTTATCTGCATATGATTTTTTTTTTCCAGTTTCTCTTTTCAGAGGTACAAGAAAGTATGTCAAATAAAATGATTCAGATATTCTGACTTTAGTTTCCTAAAACACATAGCAAACTATGTTTTATAAAAAATATCAAATACTGGTGCTATTTGCATTAAAAGGAGTTCCCTTGTTTCTTTTTTGTTTGTTTCTTTGTTTGTTGTTTTGTTTGTTTGTTTGTTTCCTTTCTGGTCTTTACCTTTTCCTTTGACACGTCCCTTAACTATTACATAGATGATATGAAAACTAGTGTCCTTAGTGTTTAGTGGATTATATATTTATACGGGGTTTGAAAAGCACCAGGTTGTTTTAGATGTCAGTAATTTCAATTGCCTTTGATAGTTTTTAACTACATGCTTAAATCACCCTGAACAAAAAAGGTAGATCCAGCACAAAAAAAAAAAAAAGAATCCATACATTATTCAAATGACACTTCCTCTTGTACTCACTTATAACATTTACTAAAAACCCTACTGAGTATACTGAGTATACTGAGTATATTGTTGATATTACCTGAAGCAGCTGAAGTTGTTTTCATTTCCGTATTTGAATTTATATTTTCCAGATTTGGGATTTTCAGGTACACATCAAAGTAAAAGTCAGTAGAAATCTATGCATACTCTCATAATTGTAAATATCCCAATCACTGCAGATAAATCACTGTTCTGGAGTTCTACTATTTGAAAAAGTTCTATTTCTAAAGAAATTTTTTAAGGACTTGACCATTATCTAGTATGCAAGGTAGGAATCTTCCTTTTGAACTCCTTGTTTTCTTTGGGTTGCCTCTGAGTACAATTTAGGTGCTATACTTTGCAAACTGCCACATGTTGACTGATTTCTACCAAATACATGAGCCTTCAGAAGAAAGGACAATCTTATGATGACCGAAAAAATCACTGAAAAAGATTATGGATCTGTTGTTTCTACAGAACCAGTCTTCTGGGGGTAGGATGCATTTTGTCTTACAAGGTTCAAACTTAAGTACGTGTAAGAGCTTTACACTCACTCAATCATTCATTCTTTGATAAAAAATAATGTAATTCCATTTAACATTTCTGTAATTCTCATCTTGACCAGTGTGTATCCAGTGTCTGATTTAAACTATATCTATACTAAATTTCACTTAATTCATCAGAACACTTAATGGGGCTGTTTAACAATGAAGAAGAGCATACAAAATAAGTTCAGGTCTCTTTTGTTAACATACTCATTGAGAGAAAAACACATAAACACACCTGCAAATCTTGCTATTCAATTCTGCATGTGTAAGAGAAAGAGAAAGAAAGAAGGATCTTGGAAAAATTACCTGCAATTGCAACTACTGAAACTGTGTTATTGAAAATGTCGTTCTTTTTCTGTGGAATGAAATTATAGTATACTGATTGTTTTATTTTTTATTTTTTCTTAACTACATCAACAAATATTTATTTCATACCCTAGAATATGTTGTTTTCCATTTAAAAACAATTTATTCTGGAATTCCCCAGGCATAAAAACTATTGTTGTTCTTATTAGCCATGTGAATGGCAACAGAACATCAGTTTAAGATCCTCCAAATTTCATTAGCATACTTTCCTGGTGTGCTTTTTGATGTTATAATAGATATTCTAAATTATATTCCAAATCTTTGAAAATTTATTTATGAATTTCTCTGCTAATAGACACTTATAAATTTCATGTACGTAGTGTAAATATTTACCTGATATTAAGTAGTTTTATAGATCTATTGGAAATACATATACACATATATATGTTCAACAGTAGCAATCTGCAAAGCACTTATTGTAGAATCATTGAAAGGGTTGCATTGAAAAGGATCACAATGATCATCTAGTTTCAAGCCCCCTAATATATGCAGGGTCACCAACCACCAGACCAGGCTGCCCAGAGCCTTGAATGCCTCCAGAGATGGGGCATCCACAACCTCCTTGGGCAACCTGTTCCAGTGCATCACCACCCTCTATGTAAAAATCTTCTTCATAACCTAACCTCCCTTCTAGCCTTCTAACCTAAACCTTCCCTGTCTCAGTTTAAACCATTCCCCCTTGTCCTATCACTATCCACCCTCACAAACAGCTGTTCCCTTCCTGTTTCTGAGCTCCCTTCAAATACTGAAAGACTGTGATCAGGTCTCCCCAGAGCCTTCTCTTCTCCAAGACCAAAAAACAAGGCCAGTTCCCTCAACCTTTCCTCATAAGAGAGGTGCTCCAGCCCCCTGATTATCTTAGTGGCTTTCCTCTGGACCTGCTCCAAGATCCCCACAACCTTCCTGTACTGGGAGCCTCAGGCCTGGATGCAGTACTACAGATGGGGCACAAAAGAGCCAAGTAGAGGGGACAGTAGTCTCCCTCTCCCTGCTGGCCACCCCTTTCTTAATGCAGCCCAGAACACAGTTGGCTTTCTGGGCTGAAAGTGCACACTGCTGGCTCATGTCCAGCTTCCAATCCACCAGGATCTCCAAGTCCTTCTCAGCACAACTGCTCTCAAGGAGATCTTCCATCAGTCTGTATAAATACCTGGGATTGCCCCAACCCAAATGCAATACTCTACACTTGGCCTTATTGAACTTCATTAGGTTTCCATGGGCCCATTTCTCCAGCCTGCCCAGATCCCTCTGGATGGTTTCCCTTCCTTCCAGTGTATCGACTTCACTGCTCGGCTTGGTATCATCTGCAAACTTGCTGAGGGTGCACTCAGTGCCATCGTCTATATAATTGATGGAGATGTTGAAGAGCACTGGTTCCAAGACCAACACCTGAGGGACACTGCTTGTGACTGGCCTCCGCCCTGACACAGAACCATTGATCACAACCCTTTGGCTGCATCCAGCCAGCCAATTCCTAATCCATTGAATGGTCCATCCTTTGAATCCACACTTCTCCAATTTAGAGAGAAGGATGTGGTGAGGGACCATGTCAAAGGCCTTGCAGAAATCTGGGTAGATGACATCCATCGCCCTTCCTCCATCCACCAAAGCCATCACTCCATCATAGAAGGCCACTAGATTGGTCAGGCACAACCTGCTCTTGGTGAAGCTATAGTGGCTGTCTCAAATCACCTCTTTATGTCATATGTGCCTTAACATAGCTTCTAGGAGGATCTGCTCCATGATCTTCCTAGGCACAAAGGTTACAATCACCAGTGTGTAGTTCCCCGGGTCTCCCTTTCTCCCTTTCTCCCTTTCTTAAAAATACGTAATGTAATGTTTCCCTTTCTCCAGTCACCAGGAACTTCACCAGCCAGCTGTGACAGCCAACTTATGCCCTTATTGATTCAAAAGGAGCACTAATTATGCACATAAATTCATCCTTAACATTGAACTCAAGATTTGCATACAGCTCCATGAGCGCTAAACCAGGTCTACATAGATTCCAGCTGCACAGAGTGGTGTTTATAGATGGAAACTGAAGCTGCTAACAAATTAATAGTTATAGAAACTTTGGAAGGTAAATGAGAAGAAGACATAAAACTGAGCAAATACCAATGCATTCTGAAAAGTCTGTTTAATATACTTTACTTTATTGGACTGTTCTGACGTAGAAAAGATGAAAGATATATGAGTAGATAGATATTACAAAGTTCTAATAGGAAGAAGGGGAAAAGTTCTGCTGTTGCTTTTCAAGGGGCAGAATGTATTTTAGTTATTATACACCACCTGAGAACTGTAAATTTAGATGTGAAACTAGAACCTCAGATGATATTAACATACAGTAAGATTTTCAAATGGTAGTTGGGAGAATTTGTATTCAAGTGGCAGAATCTATAGGCTTTCAGAGTCTCATAACAGAGGAATAAAGCAATCACAATATCTAGATATTAAAGTCTCCTGAAAGATCCATTTTAAATTATGCTACATCAAGTTTGAAGAATGATGCATTTAACACAGATACTCATTTTTTTTCTAATGTCATATGAAGATCAGCAATAAAATGTGTGATGCTCTCTTTGAGAAGATCAAATAAGATTCAGAGAGTTGTACTGGAACACATACATTAAGTAATGACATACAGAGAATAGCTTTATAATCTGAAGCTAACTGGTCTGTCAGGTGAGGAGATGACACCTTTTCTAAGGAGACATCCACCTTTCTAAGAGATCAAGGAATTGAACTAGTGCCTATTTGAGAATGAGTAAACTTTCTCTGAGAAAACTAAGAAATGAACATGTTTGGGAGAAAAAAGTTAGAAGTGTGCAGACACCAGGAGAGGCATTAAAAAGTAAAGTTTATCTCTCTACACTTCATAAGAAAAATATTTATGAAAGTTTTGTCTCAAGAAAGGCTTTTATCATCTAAGTGGATAAGGGATTTCCTGTTAAACATTACTGTAGTAGCTTGATATTTCCACTTATTCTTCTATTTTGCTACTGTGATGTGTAGAAAACATCACAGTAATCTTTTCTTACAAGTTTGTGGTTTTTTTTTTTTTTTTTTTTGTTTGTTTTTTAATGCTACTTACTTATTTCAGACTGGTCTGTGTTAAGAGTTGCTAGGTTCTTTACAAAATGTACAAGTGAAGTATAAAATTCCCTGCCACAAGATGTTAATAGTTTTCATATATTTCAAGGGAGATCTAACAAGTTCATAATAAGAAACCCCCTGAGAATTACTGAAGACATGAAAGCTGCTTTTTGGGTCAAGGAATTCCTGTGTTGCAAACAGTGAAGGCTAGGAAAATGTATGGTGGAAATATCACAGATGGGTGTCTGATTCTTTACACTATCTACTCATCTACTTTTCATTACTGTTATAGCCAAGGTAAGTCTATATTCCAGACATTTTACTCAGCAGTTCTTTTGGTGTATTTATTTGTAGAGGGGTAACCAATAACAGCAAAGCCATCCACCTGGAGGACCTGACAAATAAACAGAGAGAGCAGTGGAAGCCCTTACAACTGTCCAGCTCCTTAAGATGTATCTCAGATATTCAATGAGTAATAGCATATGCACCCATCAAAACTGCACATTCTAAGAAAAAAGTTGATAGACAAGAGGTCAAATAAGTGTTTTCTAGTAACAAGCATGATTTAGAAGTTTTTTTGTTTTTGTTTTATTTTGTGACAAAGTCTTTGGCATTGCTCTGAGCCCCAAGTGAATGAGTGGTGTGGTTGACACGGTTGAAGGACGGGATGCCATTCAGAGGGACCTCGAGAGGCTAGAAAGGTGGGCCAAGGTGAACCTGATGAGGTTCAACACAGCAAAGTGCAGAGTTTTGCACTTGGGCCGGAGGAATCCCAAACATCTGTACAGACTGGAAGGAGAGGTCCTTGAGAGCAGCCCTGTGGAGAAGGACTTGGGGGTCTTGGTAGACGAAAAACTTAACATGAGCCAGCAGTGTGCCCTTGCGGCTCGGAAGGCAAATGGGATCCTGGGCTCCATCAGAAGACGGGTGGCCAGCAGGGACAGAGAGGTGATTGTTCCCCTCTACTCTGCTCTTGTGAGGCCCCATCTGGAATACTGCGTCCAGGTCTGGAGCCCCCAGTACAAGAAAGACAGGGAACTGTTGGAGAGGGTCCAGAGGAGGGCCATGAAGATGATCAGGGGACTGGAGCACCTCCCCTATGAGGACAGGCTGAGGGAGCTGGGCTTGTTCACCTTGGAGAAAAGAAGGCTGCAGGGTGACCTCATTGCAGTCTTTCAGTACCTAAAGGGAGCCTACAAACAGGAGGGGAATCAACTCTTTGAAAGGGTGAGTGACAGCAGGACAAGGGGAAATAGTTTTAAGCTGAGGGAAGGGAGATTTAGGTTGGACGTCAGGGGGAAATTCTTTACGGAGAGAGTGGTGAGGTACTGCAACAGGCTGCCCAGAGAGGTTGTGGATGCCCCGTCCCTGGAGGTGTTCAAGGCCAGATTGGATGGGGCCCTGGGCAGTCTGGTCTAGCATTAGGTGGAATGGTTGGTGGCCCTGCGTGTGGCAGGGGGGTTGGAGATTCATGATCCTTGAGGTCCCTTCCAACCCTGGCAATTCTGTGATTCTGTGATTCTGTGAATCTTCATAACTCGAAGATATTCTTTTATTCTAAAGAACATGGTTGTATCTGTATAAATAAGATTGTTGAAAAAAAAAAAAAACTGAAAGCTTCAGTCATATATAGGTCTTATTTCACATAAAAACATAACATTGATATCTCTGATAGCTAACCCTGACAGGCCCAACTTGCTGACAGAAAGTCCTCATAAACAAAGTCTTCTGTATGAACAATTCAATTTCCCAGAGCTCCAGGGCAATTACCCTAACCACGACTTTGATCAGACCTTTGGATTTATGATAGCACAGAAGCCCAACTAAGTGGAGCTTTTTGCAGACTGGAGGCATGAAACTTTATCTGTCTCAACATAATGGCATTTATAAGAGAATGAAGTGTCCAGCACTCGTGTATCAGGTTTGACTGAAAAACTAACAGCTGTATGACACTCAGAAGTATTTTTTAAAAAGCTGTTCAATTGGTATACTTAAGAAAAAGTCCTGTAGTTTTGCGTTCAGATTATTAAGAGAGCAAGTATAAAAGAAAGTATCAGGGAAAACAAAGTTCAAGTGATAACTTGATATGTATGATTCCACAAGTGATAACCTGTGGAATCATACATATCCTCAAACCCCAAAACTCAGAGTCGAGAATGTAATTCAAATTGTAATGTCCTCTACTAGTCTAAGTGATAGTCTTCAACTTTCTGAGTGTGGTGGACACATAGCCCTGAAGAGCCCAGTGAAGCCACTGGAAGTACATCAGGAACCTTAAAGACAAGATTTTAAATCATCATGTCTGGATGGACTAAAACATCAAATCAAATTAGAGTAGTAGCTGCCAATTCTTACTGTTTCAACATTAAGGAGGGTGCATTATTTTTGCCACCTGGGAAAAGAGTTGAATCACATAAAAATATAACCTCCATAGGTCACTTGAAAAGTAATGCTTCCTATTTATTTCCACAGAAACCATAATAGATACAAGGAGCACAATAACACTATTAGATAGAACATATTCTCAGCTACAACACACTATCTTGAAGGATAGCCACCACCATTAGCTATGAATTTTCATCAGTGTTGAACAAGAACCTGTATGCTGCACTAGTGAAAATCTGCAACAGTGGAAGTGACCCACTGTCTCTGTTGCCACTGCCAAAATGCACTACATACCCCTCATTGTGCCCACATCTACTGTTTGATCTTCATAAACATTCAGCAAATGTAGATGAATGTCAATGGGTACATGGAATTCCATGGAATTCCATACTTTTGCTTCATACGCATTTCCATGTCATATGACATGGAACAGATAAACAGATATGACAAATATGACAGAATAGACAAAATTGATGTTATTTTACAGTCATGGGCATGAAAAATTTCCCATGTAGTGTTTCAAACACACCTCCTATTTACTCTCTATTCCACCCAAAATAGTTAAACTTCTTTTATTCTTGATGAATAAATCTATACAAAAAGAACTCAGAACAAATTCCATTTCTGGAATTGCATTATTTCTGCTCTGATTCTTTTTTTTTTTTTTCCCGCCCTCTCTCTTTTGTATCACAGAATCACAATATGTCAGTGAATTGGCAGGGACCTCGAAAGATCATCTAGTCCAATCCCCCTGCTGGAGTAGGATCATCTAGAATAGGTCACTCAGGAATGCATCCTGGTGGGTTTTTAATTTCTCCAGAGAAGGAGACTCCACCATATCTCTGGGCAGCCTGTTTCAGTGTTCTGTTACCCTTACTGGGAAGAAGTTTTGTTTGTTTTTTTTTTTTTGTTTTTTTTTTTTTTCCCCTCATATTTATGTGGAATCTCTTACATCCCAGGTTGTATCTACTGCCTCTTGTCCTATCATTGGACGTCAGTGAGAAGAGCCTAGCTCCATCCTTTTGACACAACATGCACTCTCAAACAGTTCCTTGTTCTTCTTAAACTGAGGGGGCCAGAACTGGACACAATATTCCAGATGTGGTCTCTCCAGGGCAGAGTAGAGGGGCAGGAGAACCTCTCTCGACCTACTAACCATACCTCTTCTAATACACCTTAGGATGCCATTAGCCTTCTTGGACACAAGGGCCAGTGATGGTTCATGGTCATCCTGCTGTCCACCAGGACCCTCAGAATGATTTTGCTACTGTTCCTGTCTACAGGACAACCATTTATTTCTTTATTCCCATGTCCAATAATAATTTTCACTTCAACTTCTGCTATTTCTGAAGTTGCCTCCTGATGCATAACTTTGCAGAATTTTGTTAGTAGTAAGGGACAATGAAGTTTGTAATTTACTTTCTTCACCACATACACAAATGAACTTTTCTTATATATCCTGTGACTGTCCTGCTGCTCTTTATATTATTACTCTTTAAAATACCAATGCAGTTTTCTCCTGCAGAAAAAGATTTAGATATTAATTATAGCATGTCTAGTAAAAATGAAACAAACACCTGTAATTGTGAAGAGGCATCTCACACTTTGCTAAATCAATAATGAATGGAAAAGAAAGTTCATGAAAATGAATGTGGAATGCATATTTACTCAGTGAGGCTGAAACATATATTTTCTTAGTATGTACGAAGAAACCTTTATGAATGATTGTTAGTCATATTATTTAGTTCCTTTAACTACAACTTCTGCAAAATAAGTTTCTTAGAATTATAATATAATTGAATTTGAACAATAAGCCAATCTTTCAATATTTGTCTGTTGATTTCACTACACAAAACTCAAGGTCTCCACAAAATTTGAGTGCTTTAGAATGAGACATACAAAACACAATATAAAGAAGTACATGTCACCTAATATAAGAAATGTGAATTGCTGATAAAAATACAGTTAAGTCTCAGACTCTCTAAATTTATTAGGAGTTCTACTGCATTTGTAACCTTGACTATTATCCTTGGTTTGGACACTTATCACAGTTTATTTTCTAGACTATGACAGAAAGAGGATATAGTATCTTCCTCCGTACTCATAGCCTAGCAGATAGAGCAGATTCAGGACTGATATTGGTAATTCATATTGCAGTTTTTCCTTTGTTAAGATAAACTTAAACCATACCTCCAAAAGAAAATCCTTAAAGGTACAGAGGAATGTAAAGTTATTATTTCTCTAGTTATAATTGTCCTACTTTAAGCAGACAAATTGAAGAGGGTACTGGGGGGAGGGAAGAAAAAAAAGACAACTGTTTTACAGCCCAATATTAAGAACATTTTCTTTGTAGACATTATTGAAAATATATTTCAAAAAAAAAAAACAAAACACAGATAGGAAGACTTCTACCTTGTCTTTCTTGACCTAAAAGAGTGTTCTGACCTCTTCAAGAAGAAAACAACACTGCCTACTCTAACGTTATTATACAAAAACTCAAATCTGAAAATTTCTGCCTGGAACAGTTAAAAGAAGATTATAAAATTGATTTGTATGTTTCTGTGGAATGAACATGAGATGAACTAGAACTGAACTGATGATTGAAGAACAAAATCTTGGTAAACTGAGATTTAAGCTGTTACTTTTGAAAAACTGGGCTGTGCAGAGCAGCCCATTCAGGTCACAGATAGAGTCATAGAATTGTTTGAGCTGAAAGGAACATTTAGACATCACCTAGCCCAACACCCTTGCAGTGAACATAGACATTTGCAGCTATATCAGGTTTTTCAAAGCTCAAACCATTCAGCCTGACCTTGAATGGCTCCAGAGACAGGGCATCCATCACTTCTCTGGAAAACCTGTTCCAGTGTTTCACCGCCCTCATTTAAAATAAATAAATAAATAAGTAAATCTTTACATCCAGTCTAAATCTCCTCTCTTTTAGTTTGAAAATATTTCTCCTTGTCCTATCACAACAGACCCTACAAAAGAGCTGTCTCCTTCTTTCTTACAGCCCTGATTCAGATATGAAATGTTGCTTTCAGATCTCCCTGGAGTCTTCACTTTTCCAGTCTAAACAGCCCCAGCAGTCTGAGTCTGACCTTGAGGGAAGATGTTGTATCCCTTGGATCATTTTTGTGGCCCTCCTCTGGACACGTTCCAACAGGTCCATGTCTCTTCTATACACATGGACAATATACGTGCTCCATATATGGACTTATGTACTGCAGACTCCACATCTGGACACAAAAGATAAAGTAACATAAAAGCTGTCTGGACACCAGAAGAATCTGAATTCAGAAATGAGAAAGACATGCAACACTTAGTATGGTAATTCTCCTCTCCAGTTCTTTGCCTAGAAAAAGATGTGTTTGTAACAAGATTTTTTTTTTTTTTTTTTCAGGAAATTCTTTATTGGGAAACTAGAAGCCAAAAATGCTGTTTTCCTCCCACTACTTCCTTATTTCAGTTTTATTATTTTATCCTTATTTTATCTTTTCCTTATATTCAGTTTTATCTACAGAATTATCAAGAGACCCTGGAGATATTAAGCTGAAAATCATCTAGAAGTGGGGCCTTAGTATATTAGGAGCTGCTTTGAATGCTTTAACAGTGCTTGCTAAATATGTCTACTACCTGATCAGTAGGATACCAGGAAGCAAAGGGTGCTCCCAAAAATCATTTCACACTTCCTACTTCCATCTCTCACTTTTCTTTTGAACTTTATTTGTGGTCAGATTTCCTGAAGTTTCTGCTCATACAGATTTTCATGAGCACAGTACAGAGGCTCCCATCTTGCTGATGAAAATGTATAGCTAATGGTGGTGAACATGTTGAAAAATAGTATTTAAATAGTGTTTTGTATTTGCTGTATCAAATTGTGTTATTGTGCATTTGTATCTGTTGCAGTTTTCATGGAGATAAATAGGAAGCACTACTTAAGGAACAGCCTACATGCAAATACAAAGTTGATGCCTCTTATAGTTGTATGAATAAATTTATATATATATATATATTTTCAGAAGATGGTTTCCATGTGGTGATTAATTTGGAAAGTGTAGATCGTGAATACTAACATAACTTCAGAATCAGAAAACAAAAGATAATCATAATCAAATTCTGTTTAAACTGAAGAAGTGACTTAGAACTGTCATAGCAAAATTGCTTCTTAAAAGCTCACAATGATGAGAAAACAACTTTGAAATATATCTGCAGAATTGCTGAATATAAAACCCTATACAAATCTGAAAAAATATATTTTTTTCTTTTAATTTATTTTCAGTCTATATGCCATTCCATCTTTTCATACTCCTCACAAATAAGTTGGTGAAATTTGCTGAGAAAAGAATCCCCAGAAGCTAGCAATGTTATCCCGTAAAGTCATCAGTAAAAGAGAATGAAGAATTAGAATCTCATGTTTTGTGCTATTATATGAATATTTTGTAAGTGTAACCTTTTGTAACTGTTAAAAAAAAAAAAAGATTATTTTCAGTCTTTTTCCCTGGAGACATTCAGCTCATAAAAATTGGTAGAAGCCACTGTTGTACTAATGGCCTAACCTATATTAAAAAGCAATGGATTAAAGTCATAAATGCCTCGTTGCCTACACTGCTTAATAAAAGAGTCAAAGACCAGCCTCTCTCCTTGAAGCCAAGTAGTTATCAACTAGTTTATATCCACATTTGTCCAGCTAATGTCTAGACTTCCAGGGATAGACAAAGAAAGTACTTCAGGAATTCACAAATTTTCCATGAAATTAGATAACAAAAATATTGTATACTTTGAGGTACTGAGGACTTGCATTTACTTCATAGCTTTCTCTTGTCAGTTCCAAAGAAGTCTGTCCCTAAGCATTATAACATTTCAAGTCACTTCATGACATCTTACATGAGGCAGTGTGCACAAACTGAAACACAGAAGGTACTATTTAAATGTCAGGAAACATCTATTTATTGTGTGGGTGATAGAGTAAGGGTGATAGAGTAAGGGAGTAAAGGTTGCCCAGACAATCTGTGGAGTCTCCCTGTTTGGAAGGAACTGCTTGGACTTAGGCCTAGGTAACCTGCTACAGACATCTCTGTTTGAGCAAGTGGTTGGACTAAATGATCATACTACCTATTGGGCTACAGCTTGATACATCCTCACTAGATAAAGGGGGGAGAGGGGGGGGGCAGCGGCTACTTTGACTCCTCAAGTACCAGAGGTCCCTTCCAACTGCAACCATTTTGTGATTTTGCCTAGTCACCAGTAATTTCAAACTAGGGCTCTAATATATTTTAAAATCCATTATTTTAATTATCTGAACACTGAGAGACACGGTTGACTTAGGCACACACATTTTGAACATAAAATGATTAGGATAGAGACACATACAAGTCACTGAAGAGTAACAAATTGCTTTATGTAGTATCCATCAGACATTCCTTCAATGCCTACAGATGAGTTGGCCACCTTATGTAAAGTTTGTTGATATAAAGAGAACTGCTCTAAGGCACAGTTCATTTCACTTTAGTATAGACAATGCTTTTCATTAGATGAATAGCATTTTTTCAAGTACTTCTTGCCATTACTGTGATTAGCTTACATCAGATGTCTATAATTTTATGATCTAAAACAGGGATATGAATCACAGCACACTAGTGAACTAGTTTGAGGTAAATATTTATTAATATGGTATTAGCTTTTTATCAAAAAATGACATAAATGATATAAATCAATACCATTTCTTTAAGATTGTGATGCTGAAACCCGAAAGTGCAGTGAATTCTACTGATCTGTAAAGGGTGATAAAGTACAGTGAATTCTACCAATCTGTAAGGGGTGATATTCCATCCCAGATTGTAGATACCTGAAGTTTTGTTCTGCAATTAAGCTGAAGAACTAATTCACTGAAATTATTTTCTTTACCCTAATGTCTATTTTCACAAAACTTCAGGAAACTTTGTTACCTTTTTGCTATTTTGTTCCTGTTGATATCCAGAAGCAAGTTCAAAAATA
Organism: Perdix hodgsoniae; assembly: GCA_035772895.1. Taxonomy (NCBI): domain Eukaryota; kingdom Metazoa; phylum Chordata; class Aves; order Galliformes; family Phasianidae; genus Perdix; species Perdix hodgsoniae. The sequence continues at coordinate 5,388,317 of JAPSGF010000052.1, forward strand.
TTTTTGTTATAGATGACATAAAAACATGCAAACCTATGAACACGTGTACACATACAAAAAGAAATCTTTACATAAATCTTTTCTTAGAAAATGAGGATAAAGTATTAATCAGATATATACTGCTATATACTGTATATTTCTTGATAAAATATGAACATATGTCATTCAAAATGATTTCATATACCGAAATCTGTGGATGACATTGAACTGACACTGAATGTTTTCAAATTATTTGTCATGTTTAGTCTTTCTATGCTCACTTGATGGACAGAACTGTATTACATTTTCTCAAAACAAAATTAGACTACAAAATAGCTTTTTTTTTTTGCTTTTTTTTTTTTTCTGTCAATATATACTTCTGGAAATGACAACTGTAATCTTTCAGTGGCTGCAGATAAGGGATGTTCAAAGATTCTTTCATCAGAAGTGACCTAGGCTGTGTAGACATGAAGTCTGGAAGGAAGGCCAAGGCCCAACTGGAACAGGACTTGGCAAGGGGCACAATGCAGGTACATCAACTAGTAAAGGAAAGTACAGGAGAGTGTAACACACGTAATGAGCAAGAAGGCTGAAGTACTTAATTATTTTTTTGCCTCAGTCTTCCCTTGCAACTACTCTACACATGGCCCTCAAGCAGATGGTTTAGAAGGCAGTCAGCAGTTCAAGGGAGGTGATCCTGGCTCTCTTCACTGCTGATGAGACCTCACATGGAGTGTCCAGATGTGGAGTCCTCAGTACAGGAGAGATACAAACCTGTTAGAACGGCATCCATAGGAAGGCTATGAAAACGATCCAAGCTGGGTTATTCAGCCTGGAGACGAGAAGTCTCATAGGGGTATCTAATCACAAATTTTCAGTATCTAAAGAAGAGCTAGAAGAAAGAAGGGAACACACACTTTAGCAGGACTCTTCTGTGACTGGGCAATGGGAAATGGTTTCATAATAAGGAAGGGGAGATTTAGACTAGATATCAAGAAGAAATTCATAACAGTAAGTACAGTGAAGCACTGGAACAGGTTGCCCAGAGATGTGGTGAATGCCCCATCCTTGAAGATATTCAAGGTCAGGCTGGCCCAGGCTCTTAGCACCCTGAATCAGTTTTAAATGACTGTATTTACTGCAGGGAAGTTGGACAAGATGACATCTAAAGATCCCTTCCAACTCAAATGCGTCTATGATTTTTTGACCTCTGGAACTCTGGATTCTAAACAGTGAGACTTCAAAATGAGAAAATATCCTGAGACAAATAATAATTAAAAAATAATGACCATAAGGGTCAATGAGTTTTTTTTAAAAATAAAGGAAAAACAATGACAACAACAAAAAAACAACAAAAACAAAACAAAATAACAACAAAAACCAACTATCTTCATTTGGTTTACTAGCGGTAGTCTGGAGAGATTAACCTCACCTTTGTCTTTCAAATTTATTTATTTATATCCACTGATAGTGTTTTATTTAATTCTTAATACTTTTAATGCAGTTTTTAGCAATAGAGTTTTACAAAGGTTACAGAATTGTGCATTTAGCCATAAATTAATAGGGTGATTAAACCATTAAACTAAGTTGGAGAAATATTTCAATATGGCTTATAATGGATTTTTAAAAAGTTTTACTTTGATTCTTCCATCATTTTATCCCAATGACGCTTTCAGGAAAATATGAAATTTTAAAACCTAATAAATATTTTTACTTGGGAAATCATATTTTCAGCTTTTGATGTTCTGTGCTATTTAGTCTAACAAAGTAAATATTATATTTGGAGAGACAGTATTTTGTGATTTATAATGTGTGCCTATTCATGGTTCAAATAAATAATTACAGATAATAATTTTTGAATAATTGATATGAACACTGAATCAGAACATCTTATACTTAATCACAAGTTATTAACAACAGTTTGTCTTTTTTTTTTTTTCCCTAAAATTAGTTAATGAACAGATTTTGAGTTTAAAGTATGTGTTAATCACATCTATCAGTTGGACTAACATTTCAGTGAAACCATGATTCGCACTAAAGTGCAGAAAGCAGAATTTCATTTCACATGAACTTGTGTGAACTGCTGCTAGATTTTCTGCTGCAGAGTTCAGGAGCATTCAAAAATCCAAGGACCTCCTGAGATGTTATTCTATATATTCTTTCTGTGAGTATTCTGTTTTGAATAGATTGCCTATCTCTCTGAAGCAGATAGTGTTAGCATCTTCCAGGAAAGATCTCTGGTCAGTTAGTGCTTGATATCAGTCATGAAATGCCAGCAAATGGGAAAACAGAGTGTGCATCTAGGAGAAAACTACAGATGTATCCTGGCTTCATCTGGGATTGAGTTATTTAGTAGCTGGGATGTTTTGGATCAAAAGGAAAACAATATTGTTAATACATGGATATTTTAGTAGTTGCTGAGAAGAGCGTATTCAGAGTCCAGGACTTCTCTGCTGCTTGTACTGTCCTGCCAATGAGGAGGCTGGGGTTGGACAAGGAGCTGGGACAGGACATAGTCAGGACAGCTGACCCAACTGACTAAGGGATATTCCATACCATGTAACATGCACTGCAATAAAATTGTGGGCAGTGATCCAGAGGGCTATCACTTGCCATTGTTTAGAGGACGGCTGGACATCAGTCTGCTGGTGGTGAGCAATTACTCATTCTATTTATTTATTTATTTCCCCCTTTCCTATTAAAATGTTTTTCTCTCTACTCACAAGTTTTACATTTTTGTCTCCTGGTTCTCTTCCTCTCAGGCTGGGAGGAATAAGCAAATGGTTGTGTGGTGCTTTGCTACCTGTCTCATAAAAACTAAACAAGAAGGTACTTTTTTTTTTTTCCTTAGATTTTCCTCCTAGCAGCTGGATGTCTGCAAATTCAGTCTGAAGGATATTGAGCAAGTAGATCTTGTAGATACACATCTTTCCTCAGTCTTGGTCTTACGGTTTAACAATACAGATATGGCAAAAAGGCTTGCAAAATATTCTGACTGTTCAATCACATGTTAAATCAAAAACAAGCTAAGTAGATGCAGAGGATGAATATATCACTGGAAATTTTCAGTCTGAGGTAGTAGAGCAGAAGATAATCAAATGTTCTATCATAAAGTACCTGCACTCTCCAGCTTAAAGATATAATCTTCAAATTACTCTGGTAGTATTTATATCTGGGTGTATAGTATAGTGTATATATATATATATGGGTGTATAGTATATATATCTGGGTGTATTTTGATACGTGACAGTCAACATGGATGAGCAGGTCAGGATTCTTGTTAACATGGCACATTCCATCAAGAAAGTCCTAAAGCTGTAGAAATCAGATCAAATGCTAAATAACATGCATCAAAAACATTCATTACTATTTTTATTGAAACTACATAGTAGACACCAAATGAAAATCAATATTCATCATAAAATCAGATGAAATGAATCACCTTAAAGTAAATTTAACTCAGAATCAATGTACTTTAATTGAAAACCTTGAAGTAAAATTTGGGGGGCAGCAGGGCAACAGAACAAAAGATATGTCTTTATAGTGCATTTCAGAAAAAAAAACATCACATTTTGCAAATGTTTCTTAAAAAGGGAAAGGGAGGAAGAGAGGAGAAGTGGTGAGAACACAATCTAGACAGAAATATCACATTTATCAAATGATTATTGTAAATTTATTTGCTAGAAAGGAGTATGTGGGAATTTGAAATAGTTTTTACACCTTGACACAACTTCTTACACTGCTTGCAGCTCTGACTGAAATTTAACTTGCATACACAGAGATACACAGCCAAAAAACTTATTCTTTTGTCTTATCTGAATATTGATTATTGCAGTCTCTTTTATTCTGCAAAAATACAGAGGAAAAGTGAATATTTTACTCCAATTCTGCTAGTCGTATGCCACAAGTAAATGTTAGCAATAGCTTACGGGATGAAGTTATTTCTAGTTTGCTTCATTCTACTTTATTGTTTTCCAAGCAGTTTCATTAAGTCATGAGAATTATTCACTGCTTTTCGGCTACTGGACATATCACAGTGTGAAGATGTGGGACAACAGAAATGAAAAGAATATAGCGTAGTTTGAACCATACCATGAACTGCCTATTCCTACTGATCGCATTGAAAATACTCATATTTGTGACTTCTTGCCAATGGAAATAAAGATATTTCAACTTAAGAGGAGAGGAAGTTCTTTATCAAGAATCACATATCACCTCATTAGATTCTAGTCAGGTTTTCTGGTTGGGAAAAGCTGGAATTAATTCTAAGAATTCATTCTTTCAGAACATATTTTCAAAATAATTTTAGGATTTAAGTCCGTTCTGACTGAATATGAAATTATCATTATCATTTTCAGCTTTTGTTGCAAGAGCATTTGGAAGAAACAGCTTTGTTGACTCTAACATGCATGTGTATATACACATATAAACACAGTTACGTATATAACATATTCATGTATAAAACAGAAGGGGGCATCTTTAGATTTACTGAGAAGCCATTATTTAAGAAGGGGCTCCATTGCACCTGATCTTGTGGGAGAGGGTATTACTTACTACCAGAATTGTATTGTACTTGCTGATTTATGTGTAAGAAAAATCTTCACTTTATAGATATTAAAATTTTAAAGACATGGCATTATTGGAGGATTAAAAAAAGAACAAGTGTGGGATGTCAAGAGGAAGGGATAAGAAGAATAATAGGATGTTTTAGCACAGACACACTGTGAGCACAATTTGTAGCTAGTCAATAACAGTAATCACAGTAATTACAAGTCACCACCTGCTTAGCCATTATTGGAATGCAGGGGTTTTAAACACATTCCCATAGCAATCACTTTTAAGGAGGAATTTGAAGGTCCAGAGGGAAAAAGGGAAAAAAAGAAAAAAAAAAAAAAAAGGCATTTTGATCACTTCTCAGTACATTAACTATCCAATTTATTCTGTAGTGTAGTAAGTAGCATGTACAGAGGAGACAATGTGATTGCAGACTGCAGTTAGGTCCTTATAGGTCCTTAAAGAAGTGAGAATATCAGCATCTTCAAGTAAGCATATCTAGAGATTTACGCACCTGAATATTAATAGTCCTAATTCTGAAAGAAGGAATGTTCTGTTGTCTGCATGTGGTAGCGAATTACTGAAATCAAAACCGAAGATAAAGTAATAACTACTATGCTGGTACATAACCCCAGAGTGATAACCAAAAGAATTGAAAAAGAATGTTTTGTTTTTATCCATTTCAGATATCCCTCCAGGTAGAAGGTATTAATTGCCCTGTTCCTAAGCTCTATTGTCCCACAGAGCAGAAGTCCTAGAGTTATTCCAAAATATGGATCTCCTGCTGGTTTCTGTACAGTTCTATCAGACATTCCACCAGGTCTGTTTGACTTTCAAAATGCCCTCCAGGGGTCTGTTCTGAAACTCTGCGCACTGGAATAAGGATGCATGCTTAACAAATGTCTGTTGGCTGGAAAATTAATCTGGACTTGTATTTGTTTCTTTCTCTTTACACTAAGCTAACAGGAATATCACATATTAAACTGCTACACTTGGCTCTTACTCTTATAGTAGCCTGTGGCTAAAGTCTGAAAGTGTAGACATAAATGCAGCATATTACTTCTCACTGTATTTTATTTTTATTGTTAGTCCAAATCCTGAAGTACATAGTCTTATAAGGTCATTATTTAGATTTCAAACTAACTCAATAAAAGAATTTAGGACTTGCAATCATCAACAGCCTTATAGTTATTGTCTCTTTAATGAAAGCCATTTAGCACTGCATAGTGGTTGAAAACCTGACATCGCTCACGTCAATGAGGTTATTGATATTGATTTCACACGTCTTTCATTTTGATGAGTTAAAACTTAAGTTTTAACTATTAACAGACTTTCATAGAAGCCATAAGCTAGATTCACTTCATTTATTGTTGAAAAAAGACCACCTCTAAGACAATTGCTACTTAACAGTATGTTGTTTCACTTCACATGAAGGAGTAGAGAGCACACTGTTCATTAATGTATCTGAAAAAATAGTAATAATAATAATAAAAACATGCTTCAATTCCTCCTTAGTAAACACTGTGATAAGATAAGGGTAAATATGCAGTTCTGGTATTAAAAAGATAAGGCTGACTACTATTTCTAATTTATTGATTTTCATGTTTGTCAGCTGGCAGACCTGTACATTATAGCTAGATTGCTATCGACAATTATGTTATTTAGCTAGTATTACATAAAACAAATAAAATAAATAATAAAAATGTTAACACACAGGTTAGATGTTGTCTTCAAAATGGAAGGCCAAGGATGAGACATTTTACAGCCACAGTATTTTATAGTATTTTCCATACAATAGCTGAGAAGGGCTCTGTGACTCTAGAGGATCTTGAGAGTCACAAACAGTTACCAAACTATTGAAATAATCCACAGTATTTGATGGTTTGTGCTTACTGTGACAATGGCTACTATCTTCATAGAAATCTTTTCATTAGCTTCCAGATCAAAAGCCACTGGCATAAACAATGCATGTATGTGTAAGTGGTCTAAGCAATGTGGACTGATTGTTTTCTAACCATTCACTGATAATAAATACAATACAATAAATTAGTAATTAGTAATTAGTAATTAGTAATTAGTAATTAGTAATTAGTAATTAGTAATTAGTAAGAGTCTGAATCTGAACATATATGATGATGGAAATGAAATTACACTTTGAAATTTGAACAGTCTGTAAGCACACAGTATGTGGCTCTATGAACAGATTGTAAACAAGATACAAAAACTGGGATGTGTTTATTTGAGGGAATGAGCAAAAGGTACATTGTTAATATTTGAAAATCAAAGGAAGTTTCAAAACGTTTGACAGAATTATAATTTGGGCAAGAGAACTATAAAAGCTGTTGAGGAGTTGCAGTTGAAACTAATATTTTTGCAGTGTATCCATTTAAGCAATATTTTAAGATTTGAAGACATAATAATACTAATAAAAGCTACTCTGTATCTTAAATATAACTAACATATGTATTCACTGTATGTCATTTAAAAAAAAATCATGTTCAGTATTACAGTTTTAATTATAATGTACAGTTTAATGGATATTGTAGTAAAAACAATTTATTTATCTTCTGGTAGCACAGATGTCCCCCATCTGGTGTCATTGACCCCTTCATGATTTACTCTGAGTTTTCCTCCAGAAAGGTTACTTATTTATGCTACCAATTAAAATAATAGTTTTCAGTTTTCTTCCACAGTCTCTACAAATTTACCAGTGTAAGGGCACATGCCCTTAGAAACTCTGTCAGCATACATACATTGCTTTATAATATGATAAACTTGCTGTTTGAAATGCGAGTTGTGGATCTGTAGAAATTAGCTCAGATTATATCTAGAACTACACAATGCTATGATTGTGAATTTCTACACAGAATTGCATAGCTACACCAACCCCCACTATCAACGCAAGCAGGTGGATGAAAGAGAGCACAGCCCTGCCAAACAGGATAAGGGGATACCAGTGGATGGCAAACTGGACATGAGCCATCAATGTGCCTTCACAGCCCAGAAAGAATTTTGGGCTACATCAAAAGAAACATGATCAGCAGGGAGAAAGATGTAATCCCATCCATCTACTCTGCACTGGTGAAACCATCTGGAATACTGCACCCAGATCTGGAGTCCACAGTATAAGACAGATGGACCTGTTGGAGTGTGTCCAGATGAGGGCCACAAAAATGATCTACAAAATGGAACATTTTCCCAGTGAGGACAGGCTGAGAGCTGGGGCTGTTCATCCTCGAGAAGAGAAAGCTGCAAGGTGACCTGGGAGCGGCCTTTCAGTACCTGTGAGGCATATAGTGAGGCTATAAGAGGAAAGGGGACAGATACTTCAGCAGGGTCTGTTATAAGGACAAGGGAAAGTAGTTTCAAACTAAAAGAGGGGAGATTTAGATTGGATATAAGGAAGACATTGTTTACAAAAAAGTTGCCCAGAGAAGTGTTGAATGCTCCATCTCTGGAGGCATTCAAGGTCAGGCTGAATCAGGTTCTGCGCAACCTGATCTAACTAAGGATATCCCCGTTCAGGGGAGTTGGACTAGAGGACCTTTAAGGGTCCCTTCCGACTCATACAATTCTAAATACAATTCAAAGAAATACACTGTCCAAGTATATCCATACTCAAGATCTAAGGAACTTGTTTGAGCAAATGACACATTTATGCATAGCTAGATTGGAATCTAAATATCAAATACTTATACATCAGTTTAATTTCAGACAACATGTCATAAATATATATTAAATATGTCTTTGTGGTCCTGCAGCTGAGAACGTCAACAGCTGACTATGCATGTTTTTGTGTGCAAATAACCAATTTACACACTTTCTAATAGCACTGAGTCCTGCTGTGAAACTTCAAGACATTCAGGAAATCTGGTATTTAAAATCATCTGCTAAATATTTTATTTTAATGTAACTTAAGTTTCATAGGAAGATTCATAGCCAGACTTGGCAGCAAGCATCAAGCTTTCTGTGCATTACAGGATGTTCATGGTATTCAGCTTTATAATGAAAGCTCCACCTATGTAAACAAACATTGCTGAAGTAACAATATCATCTGTTTATCTTTTATTTTGGAAATAAAACAATACACCGGCAGATGGTAGCTAGAAGGACATACAAAGACATCAGATAAATAGCAGTTCTTTGCCATCATAGAATAATTTTTAGAATTCATAAATGCTTTGCAAATTCTAAGAATAGAGTATTCACATAAAGTAGAAACTTGCGTTAAAAATATAATGAAATACTTCTGGCAGACTGAGTGAAGTAAAATGCAAAGCTGGTAAGACAAGATAGCTCAGGTAGGCTTCAAGGCTGGAGCAGATCGCTGATTTTTTGGGGGGAGGGGTAGTTCAGCATTTCATGGTCTCTGTTGAAAAACTACAAGCTGTAAAATAATTTAATTTGAAAATGGCTTTGATGTCAGACTTCTAACTAGATCCAAATGTCTAGATCTAATCTTCAGGCAGTGCTGATGATCAGAGTTACAAATCAAGTGTGATCTTAAATAATGATTTAAGAAAGCAATATACATTTAGCTTTAGAGGCTATAATGGTGGAAGACCCATTAACATCAGGTGTCTGGTCACTTTCCACATCTTCAGAACACAGAGTGCCACAGTTGTCCACTCATGGGTTAAAAGTTAGAAGAAATTTGCAACAGAACAATCTATCTTTACAAGCAGATGTGCTAGGAATCACGCTGGGTATGGTCCTTGTGACTGAATGCAGATATCTGCAATTAGCTATATCTGAGCTAACCTTCTATGGAAATAGGTGTCCTTATCTGCATTAAATGCCATAGTGTCCTAAAGAATACATGCAAAATGAATTAGATGAATCATATCCGAAAATGTCTATTTTTCTCTATAGCTTGTAAAGTCAGTAATGAATACGTCAGACTAAGCTAGCTGAGGTAAATTCCACCCACTGGTCCCATTCTGTCTCATGTTTTTTCAGAGTTCAGGCATCTCTTTCAGAGATATTGGGAAACAGAGACTTGTAATAAGACATCAGAACCTTAAGTGGCTAATACATTTGCAGTATGGTGGTTTGCAACTCTCCTTCTATGTGCAGATAGAAAAGACAATGCCCTTATTCCCTTATAATGAAATGCATTTGTTAAAACATGGGAGAATGGGCTCAGAACTCTGCGTAAACTTATAAATTTAACCTAACTGCCCCAGACTTGGATATTTTGGGATTCAGGATTTATACATCTGTATGCTATTTTGCCTACTGACTTTTTATGGATTGCACAGGAAAATGCACTAGCAGTCATATTGAGCACACTCATCAAAATCCTAACCAGTACATTAAGCTCATGGTCAGTCTTTTTCTCTACTGACATCAAAAGAAATAGCATTAAGCCCATATTATATACATTTTAATGGACTTATTTGTATAATGTTGGGAAGGCAGGAGTGACATGTCTTTGAACATAATTTATAATTCACAAACATATTCATGTTTGGATGCTCAGACAGAATAATTTGCAGCTAACTAGCTCTAACACTGCTGCCAAGAAAATGATCAAAACAATAAAGATGACGTTACAGAGATCCAGATTGCATAGGATTAAACATGTAAAAAGAAATATACTACTTTGTAGGAAGGTCAGAAGTACTGAAGGTCTATACACTATCTAAGTCCTGCTTATGCTACTGTCTTTTTGCAGGTCCTTTGCTGACTGACAGTGCAGCTTAAGTCTGACTTTTATTCTGAAACCTAATGTTAGGACACTGAGCTGCTGTAATTCCCTGTAACTTCTGTAAGGAGTTTCACAGCATATAGTAACACAAAAGATCAAGCTTACTTTGTTATTAGATTATTGCTGACTACATACACATTGCAATCTGGACTCAAATTCCACTTTAGCTTTTCAAAGTTGCATTTCTTTTCCCCTCTCCACTCATATTTCTAAATAAAGGAGAACTCTCTGGGCTGCTGCACACGTGGTTTTAAAATGTTTTTCTTTTTGTATTCATGTAATTTCCCTACAAAGCTGAACTGTGTTACCTCTTGGACAATTCAGAATAAGAAATAGCTCAGTGAAGTAGAGGTTGGATTATTAAATAAAAATCACAGAACGGTCACGTGTAGAAAAGAAAACATTACTGATCATGAGAAAGAGGTCATAAGTCAAATTACAGGCTCCTCTGTTACGAAATTAATTATGAAATTGAAATGTGAATTCCTCAGACAGGTTGTTTCTTTAAAGTCCTGCTTTCAGTGAAAAAAAGGCCAACTCTGTATGAGTTTGTTTTTGCACGTGGATGGTAATTTCTAAAGGAGGCTACATGACTACACTCAAACAAGGGAGAGCCCGCAGGAAAAGAGTGCTTTCTAGGGCACTACTTGGCTGATCAGAACCAGATCCTCATGCAGTGAAGTGTTCCATGAGTATAGCGAAGAGGATCTTCTACATAGGAAGTTATTTCTAAAAAACCTGCAGCCACAAAAAAGGGAGGAAAACAGAAAATGAAAATTAAAAGAAAAAAATTAATTTTCCATGCTAATATTACATAACATTTGTGTTTTCTGTAAGAGAAAGTAATCCTTATTAGTTATATATATAAATATTTATATATAAATATGTATATATAAACTTTATTTGGAAGCTCTACAGGTCAGACAGCTTTTTATATAACACCTTTAACAGCTGCCTCTAGAAGTGGTTGCCATACAATTTTCCCAGCACTGGTTACTAATGGTGTTATGAGAGCATATGAACTTTTAGGGAAAAAAAAAGGGGGGGGGGGGGGGAAGAAACAGCCCCATAATATTTCTCTCTGGAATTATAAGAAAGAAATGTGGTTTTGCTAGTGCTGAGAGAAATGTGATGTTGCTGTAAGAAACGAGTCAGTCTTACCATTAAAAAAAAAAAAATTTGAACAACAAACTAAGAATATGTTGTCTCTGGGAACATTGCTATCTCCACTGTCAATAACCAACACAGGAGAGAAAGCTAATCACAACTCACAGAATCACAGAATCGTAGGGGTTGGAAGGGACCTCCAGAGATCATCGAGTCCAACCCCCCTGCCAAAGCAGGATCCCTACACCAGGTCACACAGGTAGGCGTCCAGGCGGGTCTTGAATATCTCCAGAGAAGGAGACTCCACAACTTCCCTGGGCAGCCTGTTCCAGTGCTCCGTCACCCTCACCATAAAGAAGTTCTTGCGCACATTGGTGCGGAACTTCCTATGCTCCAGCTTCTGGCCATTTCCCCTTGTCCTGTCTCCGCACACTGCTGAAAACAGTCTGGCCTTGCCACTTTGCCCCCCACACCTTAGATATTTATAGACCAGGATCAGGTCCCCTCTCAGTCTTCTCTTCTCAAGGCTAAACAGACCCAGATCACTTAGCCTTTCTTCATAGGGGAGATGCTCCAGGCCCTTCACCATCTTTGTGGCTCTCTGCTGGACTCTTTCCAAGAGATCCCTGTCTTTTTTGTACTGGGGAGCCCAGAACTGGACACAGTACTCCAGATGAGGCCTTACCAGGGCAGAGTAGAGGGGGAGGATCACCTCCCTCGACCTGCTGGCCACGCTCTTTTTAATGCACCCCAGAATGCCATTGGCCTTTTTGGCCACAAGTGCACACTGCTGGCTCATGGCCAACCTGTCATCCACCAGGACACCCAGGTCCCTCTCCGCAGAGCTCCTCTCCAGCAGGTCATCCCCCAACCTGTACTGGTGCATGCAATTATTCCTCCCTAGGTGCAAGACTCTACACTTGCTTTTGTTAAACCTCATCTGGTTTCTTACTGCCCAGCTCTCCAGCCTGTCCAGGTCTCGCTGAATGGCAGCACAGCCTTTGGGCGTGTCAGCCAATCCTCCCAACTTCGTATCATCAGCAAACTTGCTGAGGGTGGCCATGTCTCGCTCCAATTTGTAGGAGGGAGGCAAGGTTCTTTGATATGTGTATACCTGGCGTGAGATTAAGAAGCAACGGTTCAAATGTTGGTCCAACCAGTTTATTAAAGTCCTAGCCGTTTTTAGGGAGACGGGGAAGGGAAGGTAGGCGATAGGGAAAGTAGGAAATATAAGCAAGGAGTCTTTGCAGAGAGCAAAAGAGATAGTCACCACCGTGGGTCCAGCGAGGTACACAGTAGGTCCGTTGATCTCAGGAACTCGTCTGATCCCTGCGGGGGATGGGAGACAGCCAGGGAGCTCCTCAGCAAGCCAGTCCTGGGGTTCTTCCGACAAAGTTTTCCCCTCCGGGAATTCTCCGTCAAAGGTGTCTTCGGGAGTTTGTCTCCAAAGTCCCCAGTTTAGCGAGGGCCTTTTATCCCCCATTTTGGTGAGGTTGTTTTTCTCCTTCTTTGAAGTTTGACTTAGCATTTTTGGGAACGTATCTCGAGCAAACACTGAACTTCCAAACAAGCAGGTAAACACACTTTGTAGTAGGGATTTAAACCAGCTTTTGTGATATTCCTGGCCCACAGATAAGCCAGCAAAAAGGGGGGGGAGGGGGGGTGTCTCTGTCGCCAGACACAAGCATTATCGCCTTCTGCAGTGGTCAGCTCCTTCGAGCAGCACCCCTGAAGAAAACTGCTCGTCCTGCTTCTGCTTATCTTTGCAATCATAAGCAGAAACACTATGGCACAATGACACCCCCCATCCACCCCCAAGGACACTTAACAGTTGTTAGTCAGAGTCTTATCATCAGGAAGGCCTCATGAAGCAAACTTTGAGACAACAAAAGAAAACCAGTTCTGTCTTTCACAGGCCACTATCCCCTCATCAAGGTCATTGATGAAGATGTTGAACAGGACCGGACCCAGCACCGACCCCTGGGGAACACCGCTGGTTACAGGTCTCCAACCAGACTCTGCACCGCCAATGACAACCCTCTGTGCTCTGCCAGTCAGCCAGTTCTCAACCCACCTCACTGTCCACTCATCTATCCCGCACTTCCTCAGCTTCGTTATAAGGATGTCGTGGGAGACAGTGTCAAATGCCTTGCTGAAATCAAGGTAGACTACATCCACTGCTCTCCCCCCATCCACCCAGCCAGTGACAGCATCATAGAAGGCTACCAGGTTGGTCAAGCACGACCTCCCCCTGGTGAACCCGTGCTGACTACTCCTGATAACCTCCTTTTCTTCCAGTTGTCTGGAGATGGCATCCAGCACAAGCTGTTCCATCACCTTTCCAGGGACAGAGGAGAGGCTGACTGGCCTGTAATTACCTGGATCTTCCTTCTTGCCCTTTTTGAAGATTGGAGTGACATTGGCTATCCTCCCGTCTTCAGGCACCTCCCCCATTCTCCAAGACCTCTCAAAGATGATAGAGAGCGGTTCAGCAATCACCTCTGCCAGCTCCCTCAGCACCCGTGGATGCACCCCATAGGTTCCCATGGATTTATGAAAATTGGTGTTGCCTAGGCGCTCTCGGACCGCCTCTTCCCTGACTAAAGGGAAGTCTTCCATTCCCCAGACCTTCTCACTAACCACCAGGGCCTGGGATTCCTGAGGGGGAGCTTTTTCACTGAAGACAGAAGCAAAGAAGGTGTTCAGTATCTCCGCCTTCTCAGCATCCCCCATTACCAGAACACCCTCCTCACTTAGTAGGGGACCTACATTCTCCCTAGTCTTCCTTTTACTGTTAACATACTTAAAAAAGCCTTTTTTATTATCCTTTACCATCTTTGCTAGATTCAATTCCAGGCGGGCTTTAGCCTTCCTCGTCGGACATTTCTAGACATTAGGAAAAATAAATATCAGGAAAGAACATTTGGGGAAGACATATAGCAAATTATTCTTTATATGTGGGTAATAATTTCCAAGTTTCAAACGTTTTGAATTCTGAATGTCAAAGCCATACAGTCTGATATTTAACGGAACATATCTTAGTAACTTTATAATTCCAAATATTATTTCCTCAGAAACACTACCAATTATATCCAACATCTTCATATAAGTCAAGTACTTCAGTGCTCCAATCTTAGCATTAAGTGTTAAAGACAAAATAGTATACTGGGGACATTTCACTTTAATATTCTCATATTCCATATACATTTCCTATGAAATTTTAATGTTAGTCTGAAAACATTGAAAAATGAGATTATTCTTTTCTGCAAATCTGATATCTGCAGTACATAAGACAACTGTCTTTTTAATAGAAGTTTTATAGACAGGTTCTGGGTGTCATTTGCTGGTAGATCATCCTCCTGAAAATTGTCATTAATATGTTTATCTTGGAAAAATAGTTTCAAATTCAGTCTTGACTGTCTTTTACGAGTATAACTCTGGAAAGAAAATGAGTAAAGCTGAGCAGTTTATTCAAAACTACAGAATGGTTGAGGTTTGAAGGGAACTCTGGAGTCCTCTGGAGTCATCTGCTCAAGCATATCCTGGAGATGTTCCTCCCGAGGTGCAAGACTACTGATACTTCTTGTTGAAAATCATGTGATTTTTAAAAATTATTATTATTTTAAATCCACCTCTCCAGTCTGTCCAGGTTCCTCTGGATGGTTGCATAGTCCTCTGGTGAATTAGACACTCCCCATAGTTTCATGTCATCTGGAATTTATCAACAGTAAACTCTACCCATAGTTCAGTGCATCGAGGAAGATTTTAAACAGGCCTAGGACCAGTCCTGATCTCTGAGGTGCTCTGCTCATCTCTGCACCTCCAACTAGGCTTTGTGCATGAACCTGACCATTAGCCTCTGGGCCTGGCTGTTCATCTAGTTTTCAATCTTCCTCACTATATGCCCATAGTTCAACAGCTTCTTTTTTTGTTGTCACCTCCAGGTTCTCTGAATACTCCTCGATTGTTAATGTAGTTATGAAATACAGAAGTAAAATACTTCAGTTTTTAAAGAATCAACCTCAAGAACCTAAGCAAGAGATTGGAGCAGGTCCAGTGCTCTTCTGTAACCAATAGACCACAAAACTACTAAGTATGTCAGTATATTTAGAGATGTTATCTGCATGAAACAATATAAAACAACACATCACATTAATAAACTCTGAAACTTAAAGTGAGAAACTGATCAACTATCATTGTAGATATTTGATCATATGCTTTCTTTGCTTATCACTCAATAAATTTTCAGTACA
Organism: Perdix hodgsoniae; assembly: GCA_035772895.1. Lineage (NCBI taxonomy): Eukaryota > Metazoa > Chordata > Aves > Galliformes > Phasianidae > Perdix > Perdix hodgsoniae. The sequence continues at coordinate 5,403,920 of JAPSGF010000052.1, forward strand.
TCAGATTCAATTTCAGGGGGAAAAAAATATTTATTTTTTGATGATATTGCAAAGAGAAATAAATTGGCTTTACCTTTCAAGGATTTCTGTAAACACCTACTGATTTAGTTCAATATCTCTAGCTCTCTAGCTGTGAAAGTAAAATAAAATGGAGCAAAAAACCCACAAAAAATAAACAAAAAAATCCACATCCAAATAAAAACTCAAACACTTGTAAATAAAAAAAAAGCAAGGCAAAGGAAAGCAAAGGAGACCAAAAGAAAAAGAAAAATAAAAACACCACAAAATGTAAGCCTGGTACTTTCAAGAAAGTCAGCATTTTAGTGGGTAAGTCTTCTAAGCAAGGATTCAAGGATACTGTTCTTGAAAGTTTTTCAGAAAGTATTATTTCCGTTTTAGCATCTTTGTATTATGAAAATTTAACTCTACACTTTTAGGAGTCAATAAATTTGAATAAATATTAAAATGTTAAGTAAATTGTATGTTTGAAACTTATTACAAGGGTTTCAGAGTAGAAGGTAGAATCTATTTGTTCAAAGTTTTGCAGAATGAACTTCAGTTTTTACATGTTATGAATGCGATTGACTGAATGTGTCATTTGGGGGTGTATGGAAACTGCTGAATCATGGCCTGTACCTCTCATTGACCACTTGAGGCAAGCAACGAGTCAGCCCTGGGAACACAAGTGAAGACAATTCTCCTGTGCTACTGGAAGGGTTGGAGCCTGGATTCACCTCTCCTAGACCCCATTTATGAGGTGACTACCACTGAGGAAGAGATTTCTTTTGGAGATTGCTCCTCTTGGAGCCTTCTCAGCAAGCCCAGGACAAGTGTAAGCTTTCCATCCATTCTTTTTTAGTATGATAGCCTTTTTAACCTAACTTTCTTGTATATTTCTCAATTATAACATCTGTATATTCATTGATTGCTTGGGGGCGTTAGACTGTTAGCTGGACTATATTTATTGCAAAACCTTAAAGAAAATAACTGCTGCTGTGCACTGCCGTAGAAAAAAATGTAGAATTTTCATGTAGGTACATATGAACAGACGATGTGTTTCTGCTTCTTACAGATGTCTTAGATAGTAAGGGTCATGACTTTAGCCCTCTCCACTTCCGTATTTAGTTAGCACAGTTGAGAAAGCACAAAGATAACAATATAAAGCACAAGAGAATTTTGCTTTTCTTTCACTAGGTATGAAAAAGTGTTGGGGAAAAGAGATGTGCACTGCTTGGGCTTTTTTAGCTACTGTAGTTCTCACACTGCTTATTGTTTCAGACTGTACCTCAGAACCTAAATTTTACCTTCAGTGACTTACTGAGCAAATTTAATCCAGCTGATACTAGGGGCATTCTGAGTCAGGCCTTCTAGATGTAGTTGAAACTAGTATTAGTAGTTCATAGACATTCAAAAATTAAACTACAGTTCCTCATTTCAGCTCATTCCCAAGGCACCTAACAACTTCTGATGCAGAAGACTTCCTTGAAACAAGGGTCTGGCATTTTATGTTGACTGTGATAACTGCAAAAAAGATTTGGATATTAAACCAGACTGAATTTTTCAGAACCTGATTGTCATGGTTTAATACTTTTGTAATTTTGCTATCAGTATTCCACATCACAACATCATGTAAAGTATGGATAGTTCACAGAAGAAAACTACATTTCCCAGAGGACATCACGGTCAGGAGGTAAGTCACGGGACCAGGACAGTATATAATCTCACTCCCGTGACTGAAATCACACACTCTCCCGGATCATCGGAGCGTGGGGTGCCTTCCAGCCGTTTCGCCTAAAGCTTACAGTAGGCCTTTCGGTTTTTGGGACTCACTCTCTCTCTCTTTTGCTTAATTACAATTATATTGTATTATATTGTATTATTCTGTATTCTGATATAGTATTTAGTAAATATTTGTGCCTCCTTAGATCGCTGCCGCTGTTTTCTTTTCCCATTCCCTTTTTGGGCCAGCGGCCCTTTTGGGCCAGCTGCCCCCCTGTCACGGGCACAGGTAGATCTTGCTTAACCCGCGACACTGATGCTGAATTCTAGTTAACCAGTGTCTTTCTCCCTGTAACCACATCAGCAAAAAAGCTGCTCATTTATTTGCATTTCATCTGGCACTCATTCTTCCCCAAGTTATTTCTCCTCTGTGGATTATTTTTCTCTAGTTACATGGCTGCTTTGTGCTGCTGAATTTGCGGAAGTCTTACTTTGTTTGCGGAAAGCTCTCATGATTTCGTTTCCTCCAGTTAAGATGAGCTACTACCCCTGCTGCAGCTTTCGGAAGAGTTCTTCCCAGGGCTGTTCTATTTTAAACTTATTTAGATGTTTCAGCTTAGTTTAAAAAAAAAAATCTAGAAAAATGACAACTGGGAGACTGGCAGGTGTAGTGTGGCTCAGTGTCAGGAAGCAACAAAGATTTGTGTTACAGCCGGCACTTCAGTCCCTAATGACATTACTGCAGAGAATGAATGAGTCAAGTAGCATTTAACTTGTGATTGGTCTGATTTATTTCTAAGTGATATTAAAAAATAATAAAATAATAGAATGGGATAGAATTATATAAAGTAATACAAAATAATGAAAAGAAAAAATCCTCCCCAAATGGTTTGCAGTTGGAAAAGTTTCCTGGCACATATATAATCCATCTTGGATCTGCTGTTCTTTTGTGCAGAGGTAACTCTGCAGAGGGGTATAAATCCCAAATGTCACATTTTTTAAGAACTAGGTCATACCAGTTTTAATTTGTGTACACAAAGCTAGAAAGATTAATAATAACCTGATCTTACTGAGTATCTACTGAGAATGGGGCCAAGGTTTTCAAAGGCAGCTGACAATTCTGAGAAACTGGCCTGAGAAAATGTAAAGAACTTTAAGTTCAGAATTAAAAATATTCAGAGAGTGAAAAATAAACTTAATACATTGTCCTAGGTATCTGCTAAAACACAGAGGTTACTTTTGAAAACTGTGACAGCAAAGTTCTGATTTTTACAGTTAGGGTTCACATCAAGGAAGCCAGTTTGTGCCATACATTCTGTCTAGCCTTATTAAATATTAACGTTAATGAATCCAGATAGCACAATCATGTTCTCAGTTGTAATTTAAGTGATACAGCTTACAAAACAAACGTCAAGACATGACCGAACTTTGACCTAGGAAGAGTTTTTACTCATCAAAATTCGTAGACATGAACAGTTCAATGCTATGTTTAATCTGAGTTAACATTTAAGACAGTAGTGGGCCATCACGTGTGCTGTTTCTGACCAAAATTCTGTAAGAGGTATCAACAGCAACAGAATATGAATATAAAAGTATCTGTACATCCATCTCAATTCTTAACTCAACTGCATCAATACAGCATCAGGGGACAGATGTTTCACATACAGGACACACAGATATACACCATAAAAGGGAGTCTTGAACTATTAACTCCAGAACTGTTGGTCTGTATCCTTCACCTTCTGTCTTCCTTTCTTCTCAGTTTATTTTTTTCTTTTAATTTTCTTTATTCTTATTTCTTTGTTATTCCTCACATCTCTCAATGATATGAATGAACTTTGTTTTAAATAATTTAATTTCTTTTTGTACTCTTTTACCATAAACTTAAACTGAATGTTGCTTAGGCACTGACAACAAATAAATCAAATTTCCAGTTTTTCTTATCTACATGCAGAGGACCACACCAGCAAAATTTTGCCACTTTGCCATCTAGAAAATTCTGGCCTGCTTCCCTAGCAGCATTTACATTTGTTTCTTTTTATTTTCTTTATAGAATGTGGTCCTTCTTCCATAATTTTTTTTTTTTTTTGAACCCGTAGTGTTTTCCTTAGAATTCAATTGTTGTCCTTTTTCTACAAGCACTTACAAGTTTTATTGCTAACTTCCAGTGTTCCTTCTCAAGCTGTCAGTATCTCTCCCTGAATATTAATTTTCTAACAATAAATGAAAGCGACCCTCCTGAGAGTCTCCTTAGGAGACCATCCCATCAGTATATTTTAGCTGTGACAAACACAGAAGAGTTGGTGACTCTGTTTTCTGTTGACTCTGTTCTCAGAGCTCGATTAATATTTCTAACTTTGTATTTTGAAACAAAGGAAACTTCCTTTTAGTGAGAAAAAAGACAGTATTCACCCAAAATTCCATTTCAGAAGTTACTTTTTAAATATTTAGGTAAGTAAGAATCATACTGAAATATTTTTAAAGTTATTGAAATTGTCTGAAAAGGAATTCATATTTTTTTATCACAATGTGGCTACTAAGTTTTTTTCAGCATCTTATTTACAGCAGAGAATACAGTCACCTTTCAACACTGATATTTCATTAATATCTTCTAATTGCCATTTATTTTATTCCTGGGTTCCCTATTTGACTCACTTAGTGGGCACCACATTATGCTTTGGACCTCAGAATGTACTACTAAAGCCTCTAAATTACAACTAGTTGTGGCTTTTTTCTTTTTCCCCCTATGCACAGAGCTACACAAACTGCAATCCAGTGGAAAGTAATTTCCCCCTTCAAGTCACAAAAACAGGAATTCTGAGGAGACAACTGTCAGTTTGAAATAGAGAGTAAGTAACATTTAAAAAAAAAACGAAAAGTACATTAAAAAGATTATTCACAGAATTACTAATGGCTGGAGGGGGAATTACTGGGAACAAGATACTGAGAAATGTTTACTATAAACTTGTAATGTTTTTTTTTGTTTTAAGGAGCAAATGAAGAAAATTAGAAAGTTGGAATGTGAGAAAACAGTAAAGAGAAATGAATCAATGAAAGGGGTAAAGCAGCTTTGTAAAGGTTGTTTTAAATCTAAACTGAACTTAACCACTAAACTGTTTAAATGCATACCCAGGAGCATTTCTGTGAGGAATTTTCCTGTTGGTTATCAAGCTATGCTGTAGGAGCCCCAGGTTTCTGGATTGCAGATCTGTCCCAAGTTTTCATCTATTCTGTGTTTGTGGTGAATGGAAACATATCATTACATCTAATACTCAGAGTCTGAAGTAGGTGATTGGTTTTAAATGAATTCTTATACTGTACTTGTCATCTTAACTGAGTGTCTTGACTAACATCTATCAGGTACTGATTGTTCTTTCATCCTCTCTCCTATATAAATAGTATGTGTCATGAAGTACATTGTTTCTGAAGTTATTTGTTGCCTGCTTTGACTTTTTCCCTTAACATTTAAATATGTGCTAATCTTAAAGATGGCAAGGTTAAATAAACGTGCCCAGCATTCAAAAACAAAGATTTTCTGTGAGAATTTTTGCTGCTGAGTTTAGCCCTAAAGAACTTGTATAACTGCTTCCTGTACGAGTGTATTTTTATCCTGATTATGAAGATTTTTACTATAATAGGTCAATCGCCAACTAGATATTGCATTCCAATTCTTAAGTGTGAGTAAGGGGCAAAGGTGTTGGTTGTTTTGTTTTGCTTTTAGCATTCTGAATTATGGTCTGTGGCTTACTTGTTTGATAGGAAAAAAAGTCTTTTACCTTGCTTAAACTTCCTTCTATAGTATAGACTAAGAGGCAGGCCTGATGTAGTAATGATATGAGAATGCATTAACCTGTGTCCCTGCAGAGACATAGCTTCATGCTGTGGCTCCGGGCAGAGTTCTGAGAACCCTCCTGCTTTCCTTTCAGGAAATTTCACCTCTCCCCTTCAGTGGTCACTTTCATGGTCACACACAGGCTACCATAGAGGGTAACTATTGTTCTTCACATTGTCCTGTAGCAGATGGATAGCCCCCTCTACAGTTGTCACTCTGCTTTCTGAGTCTGCAGATTTTAACTTAGGCAGTTCAGTACACAGCAATGGCAGCATTCCTTTTCCAGTTGGAAATTCATGTGATTTATGCCTGAGTTTAACCATTTTTAACTTTGATGTCTTCACCACAGACTTACAGTAACAAATTAGATGATATTTTCTAAAGATAGCAGGATGTTAATTTAAAACACATACACAGCACTGAACTTCTGGAGAGTCTGCCATGGGCAGTGAGGAAATAGACAACATCAGGATGTTCTTATCTAATACAGGAAAGGATTAGATAAATTCAGGCAGAAGACATGTTGATGGATGTTCAAAGAACTTTGCATGGGATGTACTATAGCGTCTTTAATATAAGCACTCTTCACATGGAGGAGGTAAAAGGATATTGGACTTCAGAAACAAGGCTACACTTTCATGTTTTCCCTAAAGAACATCTCCAGGATGAACCTGAGCTAGCTCACCCAGCAGGACATTTCTTACGTCCTTAGGATCATTTCTAAGCATTAGGTGAATCTGAGGGTCTGAATTTAGTATGACAGTAAAGGTGTGATCTTACCAAAGCTGCAATGCTTTTTGGATGCGGAGTTGCCAGAATGCCTATCTTTCACCAGAAAAATCAATAGGATTTATCGTAAGTCATCTTACAGGTTAAGAAAAAGGATTCTTGCTTCCTTCATTCAGGTTGCTTTGGAAACTTTAAATATTATTCTGTGCTGTTAACTTCTTATCTCACAATCCAAAAAAAATAAGAACAACTAAAAACAACAATTTCCTGAGATATTTTTTTCACCACATTATCACTAAGCAAAAGGTTATTATCAGACCAACCTGAAAAATAATCCATGTAGGTCACTGTCTCTACTCTATGTTGTTAGAAACCAGGAACTTTACAAACTATATGCTCTCTGGTGGGATATGTGAACTGAACATTCCCATTTACTTCATGAGGGACCCTCAAAGTATACATCATAAAAATCACCTAGCTACAAAATTATTAGAACTGGACTTATGTCTACTTCACAGTGCAACTCAGATAACAGTGGAGCTAAAAAAATAGGGAACATTAAAAAAGCATTCTCATTGCAGTATTATGGATGGTTTGTGCCTATTTCTGCTTTTGACAGTGACAGTTTATTCTTATAAACACTAGTATTGTTTAAACAAACCATGAAAAAATTTCCATTATCTCGATGTGAAATCTTGAAAGTATACTGTGGGAGTTGAGAAGGGGGATACGAAATAATGTCTGATAAGACGTTGTGTCTTTTGTATTCAACTAGGATACTCCATTGGAGATCAGGAATACTTAACTGCTATTTTCTTCCCACTATTGAAATAGGTAACCTACTCGAGGAACACACAGAATTGAAAAAAAGAGGTCAAAGCTGGCACATGAATACATCAAAGGGTTTTGGAACAATAACAGAACTTTTAATCAGCCCCTGGTTGTTTACTGACAGCGGGAGATCTGAACCAGCCATTTAGCAGGTTAGGAGGTAATCATGCACATCTAATTACTGCTCCTAGGGCACCACTCTTCAAAGATGTAGATTTCTACCCTGTGAGTGTGCCCTGTTTGAGATGCTCAGGATCTGAATTGCAGGGTATTGGTTGTTAGTGTAACAGTCTTTGGGAGGCCATAGAAAATGACCAAAACAAAAGGAAAAAATAAACTCCTTTAAAAGCAAATACGTGAGTAGTAAATAATCAGATAATCCAATTCTAAGATATAGAAAAAGTTCACAATATGTATTCTAATTACTTATTGCCTGCAGGTGCAGGATGAGAGACAAGAGCAATGAACAAATCACTGGAATGTTTTAATAAATCTTACATCACTGAAGCAAATACTGTAATTCAAAGAAACACTGTCACATCTAAATACTGAACTCCTGTATTAAGCCATTTCAGATATCTGATAGGGATATGCAGAATTGAAATTCCTGCTGGTGCCTCCAATTAAATCAGCAAATTCAAAAGTAATCTAATTTGTCTGCTTACAGTGCTAATTTACATAACATACATAGTATATATACTGTACTGGCTTTACATTTTTTGCTGGCATAAGATAAGATTTGTTTTAGGCTTAAGACAATACGACTGTATTAATATAATAATACTAAATTAATATAATAAGTAATTGGGTAGATGTAAAAAGGAAAACAACAACAAAGAAGGTTTGAATTACAGATAGTTATTTTATGCAGACATATAGTTAACCAACTCATCTTTCTATATGTGAATCACCTTGCCAGTTCATGAGGCTGAGTTTTCAACTACTCTTAAAAAGGGGGAAAGGAGAGTTTGCAGGAATCAGATCTAATAAATTACTGTTTGTTTTTTTTCCCCTCCAGTTTTTGCATGTATATTATTTGTGTGCATATTTCTCTAAAAAAACATACACAAGAAGAACTTGAAGTAGAGGCCATGAAACACATGTACAAAAATATTTTTAATGTAATACCAGCAAAAAACTCTTACTACTTTTATTATAACCACTTTCGTGCTAAGATAAAAGATTTAGATTGTGTGAACTACCTCAGAGCAAATCTCTTCTTCTGAAAAAAGCTTAAAAAATACGTCACAGAACAGGATTGTACTAAATGACAAAGCTTAATTTTTCAGCACCACAAACCTGGAGTTATGAAGTGAATCAATACTCATCAGATCTCCCAGGTGAAAGAAAAGCTTGACAATAAGAGAAGCTTGGTCTGTTTATTAAAGTACTGGGGAAGATAGTGAGATAACAGTTATAAAGAATTTGCTTCTCATTATATCTAATTAGGACTATTTGATTACTTTTCATTCCTAAGGAAAAATATCAACCTTAAATATGAATATTCTACTAGATTTTTCATTCCAAAATGAAAATGTTATCTCATCATGAATATGGCAGCTAACAGATGCTAAAGTCTTAATTTTTTAAGCATTTACAGCATCTAAACATTTCATATCCTGAAACATTTCATGGTTTACTCTAAACAACCACCAATTAACCAAAAAAAGGAAAAAAAAATAACCAGCCAAACAACAAAAACAAAGTTCAAATTGCAGTTTTCCCTTAAAAATAACTTTCAACTGAGATCCTAGCTAATCTCATTTCACTTTAAGAACTTCCATACATCAATGGATATCAGATCTGCGCCTTTATGTATTCAGTCATACAGATTGTAACAACCTTGATTGCATAATTGTTTAAATGCACTTAGTATTTGGAATTGTGATATACTGTACTGCCTTTTTGGGACCCAGGTAAGGGACCATATAATCAGTTAATATACAGTTGTTATAATTCAGAAATATACAGAAAAGTTAGGCTAAACAAGTCATCACACTAAAAAAGAAAAGATGGAAAGCTTAGTCCTGTCCTGAGCTTGCTAAGAAGGCTACAAGAGGAAACATCTTCAGAAAAAACCCTTTCCTAGTGGCAGTCAGCTCTTAATTGGGGTCTAGGAGAGGTGGATCCAGGCTCCGCCCTTTCCCGTAGCACAGGAGAATTGTCTTCACCTGTGCTCCCAGGGCTGACTTATTGCTTGCCTCAGATGGTCAATAAAAGGTTCAGGTCATAGTTCAGCAGTTCTTGTATAGGGACACTACTAGGAAGCTCCTTGAAATAGTATGGTCTTCTAATTATTATCTGCACCTGATATTTCAGGTAGGCTGTGATGAGTGTATGGAGAGAATTTTGAGGGCTATCAAGAAGGACTTCAGGGTGTTGGGGAGGTTAGTTCATGGAGTGGGAGCTAAGGTGGTGTTTTTCTCCATTCTTTCAGCCTGGAAAGATTCTGAGTGGAACAGGAAGGCCCATCTGATCAACGTGTGTCTAAGAATTTGGTTTCATCACATAAATTTAGGGATTTTTTTTGTTTGTTTTATCATGTGGCTGTTTATTTATCATTAAGACTGCTGGCAGCAGGTCGAGTTCACCTGGGTCAAAAGGGGAAAAGGATTCTGGCTCAGGAGTTGCCTGGTCTCAGTGATAGGGCATTAAACTAGATTTGAAGAAGAAAGGAGGTGATAAGTGAAATATGGTACGACATAACTAAGTTAAAACGATAACGTGCTAGCAGGGGCCGTAAACCTGTTGCATACTTGAAATCTTATGACAATGAAGGCAACAGGGAGACCACTACTTCAAAGAAATTATCTTCCAACAAGACAAGCTGATAAACTGAAGTGTGTCTATTCCATATGTAGTTGCTGTCACCAAAACCTGGTGGGATGACTCCCACAACTAGAATGTGACAACTGATATCTGCAATCTGTTCAGAAAAGACAGACGAGGAAAGAGGAGGATACATTGCCCCCTCCATCAAGGAAGGAACAGAATATGAAGAGCTATCCACAAAGAATGGCCAGTTGTTGAAGTTGAAAGCCTGTGGGTGGGAGTTGGAGACCAAGGCAATGCAGGGAGCCTTGTGTCCAGGGTCTACTGTAGGCTACCTGATCAAATGGATCCTGTTGATGAAGGCTTCTTTCTTCAGCTACAGGAGCATAGTGATCACAGGCTCTTCTTCTATTGGGGGGGTTTCAACAACCTGCCATTTACTGGAAAAGTAGTATGGTGAGCTGTAGGTGATCCAGGAATGTATTGAGGAATCCTAGAATGTATTGAGGATAACTTCCTGAGCAAGGTAATAGACATCCCTAATGGAGGGATGCAATTCTGGGCCTGTTGCTCACCAAAGTGAGTGAACTGAATGATGACATCAGGACAGAAAGCTGACTGGTTGGCAGCTACCATGAAATGATGCAGTTCACACTCGTGAGGGATATCAGGCAGAGAAAGAATAAAATCAGGAAGCTTAATTTCAGGAAGGCCAATTTCCACCTCTTCAAGGAGTTAATCAGCACAAACCTTAAGGAATCTGTCCTCAAGGACAAGGAAGAGAAACAGAGCTGGCAGATCTTTAGGGAAACTTTTCTTAGGACAGAAGAGCAATCCCTCCTGAGAAGCAGGAAGTTAAGAAAGGAGGGAAGAGACTAGCATGGCTGAATTAGGACCTGCTGGTCAAATTGGAGAGTGAGTAGAAAATGCACAGGCAGTAGAAACAGGAACAGGTAGCCTGAGAAGATTATGATGCTGCTGCTAGAACTTTAGCAATGGGGTCAGGAAGGTTAAGGTCCAATTGCAACAGGATTTGGCGAGGAGTGCAAAGAAGAGTAAGAAAGACTACTATAGGTACACCAACCAGAAAAGGAAAGTCCAAGAAGGTGTACCCTCACTAGGGACTGATACCGGCAGGCTAGTAACAAAGAACAAGGAGAAGGTTGTGGTATTCTGCAAATTTTTTTGCCTCAGTCTTCACTAGCTTTTTGCACAGCCATTAAGCAGATGGTTAGAAAGGTGGGAACTGGGGGAGCAATGCCCATCCTGCTGTAAGCAAAGATCGAGTTCTCTATTGCTTGAGGAACCTGAACATCCTTAAGTCTATGGGTCCTGATGAGATGCATCCCAGAGTCCTGAAGTAACTGACTGATGTAGTCTCCAAGCCACTCTTGATATTTGAAAAGTTATGGTGGTTAGGTGAAAATCTTGGTGGCTGGGGAAAAAAAGCAAGGTATCACTCATTTTTTTGGAAGAGTAGAAAGGAAGACACAGAGCTACTGGCCTGTCAGACTCATCTCAGTGCTAGAGATGATCACAGAGCCGATCTTCCTGGAACTTACGCTAAGGCTTATAGAAGTGAGAGAGGGAACAATATGGGACAACCAGCATGGCTTGGTCAAGGGCAGGTCCTGACTGGCCACACAGTAGTTTTTTATGATAGGCTAACTGTGTCAGCAGACAAGGGAAGAGCCATTCATCTATCTGGACTTTGGTAAGGCATTTGTCATGGTCCCCCCTAACATCCTTACAGGCCTGTTAGCCTGACCTCATGCCAGGGAAGGTAATGGAATGGATTATCTTGAGGGAGATCAAGCGGCAGGTGTGGGATGAACCTGGAAAAGAGGAGGCTCAGGAGAGACCTCATTGCTCTCTATAACTTCCTGAAGGGAGGTTGTAGTGAGCTGGGGGTCGGCCTCTTCTCTCGTATAATTAGTGATAGAACTAGAGGGAATGGATTTAAGCTGCGCCAGGGGAGATTCAGGCTGGACATTAGGAAATATTACTTCTCGGAAAGGGTGGTCAGGCACTGGAATGCACTGCCCAGGGAGGTGGTGGAGTCACCGACCATGGGAGTGTTCAAGAAACGTTTGGATGTTGTGTTGAGGAATATGGTTTAGCTGGGAAGTATTGGTAATGGTTGGACTAGATGATCACCTAGGTCTTTTCCAACCTTGATAACTGCAATTGCTATATATCCACCTCTTAAGGGTAGAGGGGTCCAGGA
>JAPSGF010000052.1:5421029-5462919 GCA_035772895.1 Perdix hodgsoniae
TCCTGGACCCCTCTACCCTTAAGAGGTGGATATATAGCAATTGCAGTTATCAAGGTTGGAAAAGACCTAGGTGATCATCTAGTCCAACCATTACCAATACTTCCCAGCTAAACCATATTCCTCAACACAACATCCAAACGTTTCTTGAACACTCCCATGGTCGGTGACTCCACCACCTCCCTGGGCAGTGCATTCCAGTGCCTGACCACCCTTTCCGAGAAGTAATATTTCCTAATGTCCAGCCTGAATCTCCCCTGGCGCAGCTTAAATCCATTCCCTCTAGTTCTATCACTAATTATACGAGAGAAGAGGCCGACCCCCAGCTCACTACAACCTCCCTTCAGGAAGTTATAGAGAGCAATGAGGTCTCTCCTGAGCCTCCTCTTTTCCAGGTTCATCCCACACCTGCCGCGTGATCTCCCTCAAGATAGTCCATGCCATTACCTTCCCTGGCACTGAGGTCAGGCTAACAGGCCTGTAGTTCCCCGGATCCTCCTTACAACCTTTCTTGTAAATGGGAGTCACGTTGGCAAGCCTCCAGTCTTCCAGGACCACACCCGTTAACAAGGAGCGCTGAAAGATAATGGAAAGAGGCTCAGCGATCACCTCCGCCAGTTCCTTTAGCACTCTCGGGTGAATCTCATCCGGACCCATGGACTTGTGACAGTCCAGTTGGAGCAGTGATTCCCTGACCACTTCTTCAAGAATCACAGGGGTTCAGTCTGCTTCCCAGCTGAGACTACCAAGTCAGAGTGTGGGGAGCCCTGGGAATAACCGAGATGACTTTTAAAGACAGATGTAAAGAAGGCATTCAGAACATCTGCCTTTTCCTTATCCTCTGTGATCACATTCCCAGCCTCATCCAGTAAAGAATGGAGATTCCCCTTTATCCTCCTCTTACAGTTGATGTATTTGTAAAAGAGTTTCTTGTTTGTTTTTACCCCAGCGGCCAGCTTAGATTCAAGCTGGGCTTTTGCCTCTCTGATTTTCCCTCTACATATCTTAACAGCCTCTTTGTAGTCGTACTGAGTTGCTCTTCCCTCCTTCCGCAGGCGGTAGATTCTCTTTTTCTCTCGCAACCTTAAGAACAGCTCCCTATTCATCCATGCTGGTCTTCTTCCCTGCTGGCTCATTTTGCGGCTCAGGGGGACTGCCTGCTCCTGCGCCTTTAAGACTTCCTTCTTCAAGAGCGACCAGCCATCTTGGACCCCTTTGTTCCCTAAGACTGAACGCCAGGGGACTGCCCCTACTAGTCTTCTGAACAAATCAAAGTTTGCCCTCCAGAAGTCTAAAGTGGCAGTTTTGCTATTCTCCCTCCAGGCTCCACCTAGAATTGAGAACTCTACCATTTCGTGGTCACTCTGTCCAAGACAGCCCCCAACCTCCACTTCTCCCACCAGACCTTCCCTGTTTGTGAACATCAGGTCTAGTGGGGCAGCTCCTCTCGTGGGCTCTCTCACCAGCTGCATTAGGAAGTTGTCCTCTATGCATTCCAGGAACCTCCTAGACTGCTTCTTTTCCGCCATGCCGTACTTCCTGCATATGTCAGGGAAGTTAAAGTCTCCCATGAGGACAAGGGCCGGTGACCGCGCAGCTCCTGCCAGCTGCTTTTAGAACAGCTCATCTGCCTCTTCATCCTGGTTTGGAGGTCTATAACAGACACCCACCAGGATGTCGGCCTTATCAGCCCTTCCCCTCATCTTTACCCATAGGGATTCAACCACATCATCCCCAGTTACAAGCTCTGCAGCATGAAAGCAATCCCTGACATAGATAGCCACGCCACCACCCCTCCTTCCTTGCCTATCCTTCCTGAAGAGTTTGTAGCCATCCATTGCAGCACTCCAATCATGGGAGCAATCCCACCATGTTTCCGTTATGGCAACTATGTCATAGTTCGCCTGCTTCACAATGGCTTCCAACTCTTCTTGTTTGTTGCCCATGCTGTGTGCATTGGTATAGGCACACCTCAGCCGAGCCCCTTGCCTCGCTCCTAATCCCAATACCACTTCATCAGACTTATCCCTAGAAGACCTGCCTTTACCCTCTTCCCCCTTCATAGAGTCATTCTCCTCCATCATGAAGGCACAAGACCATGGGTTCTTGCAAGCACATCCCTCTCCTGCAAGTACTGGGTCACTACGCACCGACTCCGTGTTAGTGACCCCAGTTACACACCCATCCCCCTTCATACCTAGTTTAAAGTCCTCTGAATGAATCTTTCTAACTCTTGGCCTAAGATCCTTTTTGAATGCTGGGAGAAGCCACTCCTATCGGTTTCTAGCCGGTCCAGTCTCCTGCAGACAGAGGCCAAGTCAAAGAACCCAAATCCCTGCCGAGCACACCAAGCCTGGAGCCAGGAATTAATCCGCTGGCCCATTATATTAAGTCCCTCATTATTCCCTATAGCTGGAAGGATAGAGGAGAACACAACTTGTGCTCCTGAACCCTTTACCTGTCTCCCCAGGGCTCTGAAATCCTTTTTCAGAGTCCTTAGGGGTGTTCTGTGTAAATTATCACTACCAATCTGAAACAACAACAGAGGATAATAATCAGTGGGCTGGACAAGGGAAGGAAGTTTCTGCTTTATATCCTTTACACGGGCATCTGGGTGGCAGCAGACCTCCCTATGCAGAGGGTCTGGCCTACATATTGGCCCTTCAGCTCCCTTCAGCAGAGAGTCACCAATTACAATGACCCATCGTGTTTTCCTATTTGATGATGTAGTAATTTTAGGAGAAGACTGGTTAGACTTGGAAAGCACCAACTGAGGAGATCCATCATCACCACTATTATCCAGTTGTCCCTGCAGAGCACTGTACCTGTTCTGCAGGGGGAGCTGAGGGGGCTGGAGACTCACCGGGGGGGCACGCCTGCATCGTCGAGAGGGGGCCATTTGGCACCGACCTACATGCTCCAATTCCTTACCTTTGTTCCCAGGAGGGTGAGAGGACAGTGGGTTCACTGTAGCAGGAACGCCATCTGCATGTAGGTTCCCCTCTGTTACCTGTTTGCAAGGCGGCTGAGGGTGGCATTCTCCATGCAGAGCCTCCTCTAGCTTCCAGGATCTAGGAGCCGATAGGGCTTGGTGCCAATAGTCAATCTCCCTCTCAGAATCCCTAATGCTTGTTGATCTACCTTACGTGATTAAGGCAAGCAGACATACAGAAGAAAAAAAAAGACAAAACAAAAAAAGCAGTTTTGCAGGAGATCAGTAACATGATATATTTGTTTGGCCATCTGGTTGGAAGAATGGTCCTACTCTGTATGGATATGGGAATCAAATTGTTTCTTTCAGCTGCAGTACAGATTTATGGTGGATTAGAGTGACAGAGTAGTCACGGGGTCAGCATCCTATTACCTTGTCCATCACACAGCAGTTGTAGAGACACACATTTATGGGTTTACAGCTAGTCAGGCTGAGTGGATCTCACAGGCACATTCCCTGTTTAAAACCTGTCATAAGATACAGGAATCCATGGGTCCCAGTGCTAGAATCAGAAGAAAAAATAAACATAAAAAATATTCCGTGCCTGTAACAGAATCATGCTGTCAAGTATCAGCATGTGTAGTAGGATTAATATCAGCAGAGTTAAGCAGTCTTCCTAAATAACAAATGGATCTTTTTATTTGAAGAGAAAGAGTGCCGCTACAGGCACATGAGTGCATGACCAGGAATTTCAGCAGAGAAACCACTTAAAGGAAAATCCTTTTTCCTTAAGAAAGCACTGCAGATTTAAAGACCTTTAAAAGTGATTAAAATCTTCAGTTACCTCCACTTCAACTTTCTTTAAACTTCAACTCTGAGAGGAAATGCTTCTCCGAACATTGAGGAGCTGTCTGTTTAGGTGTAATTTCTCTCCAGATTGAAAAACCACAAATAAGAATTGTGAAATATAAACAATTAAACAGCAAAACAAAAAGTATTTTAACAGACTACATTTGTATAAACTTCCCTATGAAGTTGAAAAAGCTTTTAAAATTAAGTCTTTACCTCTTCTAAAACTTAAGTGCAATGTAAAGGATTTGCAATGATCAGAAAGCAGGATCTGACTGGACATTTTCTAGTACATTATCATATACAGATTGAAACAAATTTAAGTAAGTGGCAGTTTTGTAAAACTGATCTCTGCTAAGATGGAAGAATTTCAGTGTACATGAAGATCTCTCTGAAAAATGAAGGAGCTACCTTTGTGGGTTTTTGTTTTGTTTTGTTTTGTTTTGTTTTGTTTTCAGTCAATTTCCTTATCAATTCCAATATGTAAAACAAACAGAAAAGAACATTCTGCAAAGTGTTTTATCATTTATGTTTGTGAAATTCAGTCCTCTGCAAGAGAATATCCTCTCTTCCATTTTCTTAAAGAGCTATCCAGCCAAGTCCTTTTCTCTTCTAATTCTGTTCCCTTGCTTATCTGTGGCCACTTGACTTCAGTGTAGTCTGCTGTAATAATGAGAGACTTCTTTGATAGAGAGCAGCATAAAAAAGACCTAATTTCTAATTGCCTTTTCTTGATTAATTTTTACATCCTTCAGTACCTATTTACCTTGATAGATCAGAAAATCATTTCCCAGGGAATAAATGAATTTAAATAGCATTTATCTTAAGGAGACATAGTGGAATAGGTGCACTGTTGTTAAGGAATTCACTGTTTGTAGGCACAATGTGTGTCCATTTTGATGATCCAAGACTGTGGTTTGAATCTTTAGAATTAGTATGTCTTGGTGCAAGTTTGAAGAAAAATATATCCTTTTTGCTGGAGTTATGAAGGTTAACACAGTCAAATAGCTCCACTATATTTGTTCCACATTGGCAAGTACAAACATATCCTAATATACTCCCAACTTTATTTAGTAAAATAAAATCAGAATTCAAATAACCACTACAGAAATTATAAATCAACAGGACAGAAGGATTTTCTTGTTTTATCAAAAAGCAGAGTTTCATACAGCAACAAAAAAATCAAGAAAAAAGGAGTCAAGAGAATTGCTTCAAGGTTAGGCATAGATAATAGGTGATAATAATTAATTGTTAGGAAAGAAAGAAGTTTTTAAAATTCCATGGAACTGATACTGGTACTCAGGAGAGTTTCCAGTTTTATAAGGAGAAATTAAATGAAAATACATTGAACTTCAAAATCAGGAAGAAGAGGAGAATATAAAGTGACCAATAGGAAAAACTGGCCATTGGATAACATCTGCTGTTGCTTACAGATCTTTAATGTTTTACTCCTTGGTATTATATGTATAGAATTTGTGACTATCATGTATAAGAAGATATGCGCACCAAAAGTGGTTGTCCTTTGCATGATATAAATTGTCAAGCAAGGAAATAAATAGGTATATGAAAATAATTTTAAAGCAAATGTTCTTAGCAAAACCATCTCTAAGCAAATCACCTCTAAGAGGACTGTATAAATTATTTTTCTTATTTATTTCAATAGAAAATTTCCAGTAGAGAACTTCAGCATGCAGGAAGAGAATGCAGAGGTAGAGTAGGAGGTTAACTTTTTTTCTGCAGTTGTTGTGCAGTGTCATAAGTGGATGGAAGAGGATAGTTGGAGCTGCAATGAACTGGGAGCAAAAATGTTAATTCTGACAGGCAAGTGGTCATGCTGACAATGAAAACTGAAGTAGTCACCTGTTTTTAGGAAACATAATTAAGATGTAAGTAAATCAATAGACATTGCACAATGGTGAATATGTTTCTTTATTGAATTGTTCCGTTTTTCTCAGGTAGATGTGTGCCAAGTGATGTCATAGTTACCATGGGAACTATGCTTGTATAATGAGAAATGTAGAATAAAGACATGAAGGATTCTAAAGCCCCACCTGGCATGCAGATAGTGTTTTTCTGCTTTTTTTTTTTTTTTTAAAAAAAAAAAAAAAAAAGTTCTTCAACTTAGATTCTAAAGTGGTACTTCATTCTTAAAACAGACCTGCTGATAGTGGTGTCACTATTCATGGAGTAGGTACTACCCAGTGTGAGTTTCAGATTATATATTTAAAATAGGAAAAAAAAAGAAAAAATAGAAAATGATGATAAAAATGTATAAATTGGAGAACTGCTCTACAAAGACATGTGTTATAATGTGTGGCTTCAGATATAAAGGAAGTTTCTAAAATATTGTTTAAACAAACTGCTTTTCCAGTGACCAAAAAAATGAATACAGTACTCCTCCTCCTTCTCTTTTGCTAATCTGACAATCTCTCTTCCTAATGCTGGGTGAGAAGAGGAAAGCATATTTTGCAAAAGCATTTAAAATACTAAAATACTCTTCTGGGAATCTGAATATTTCACCAAGCCTAATATTTTGCAAATGCTGTGATTTTGTGACAAAATAACATTTTATTTTTTTATCCGGGGGGAATACTTAAACCACGGTCCTCCTACTTTCTGTTTTTATGCCAGCACACGCAGAAATCACACCTGAGTAATTGCTACCAAGAACAAGAGAGAAAAAAAAAAAAAAAAAAAAAGTTTTTGATGTTTCTTTTCCCGTCTTTGTGTTTCAGTAGTTAAGTGCATATATTAGAAATCAGATATGATCACTTTATCTTTAAAGTATTATTTCCCTAAAAATCTATCATTAAAAAATATTTCATTGGATAGAAAGTTTTTTACTTTTACTAATTGTCACGGCGTTAACTAGATCAATCTATGCCCGTGACAGGGGGGCAATACGCCCCTGCCCCCCCTCCCCCCCCCCCCCCCCGGCCCCACACAAAATGGGAAGGAAGGAGGGGAAGAAAAACAACAGCGGCAACAATCTATGGAGGAAAACTTATTTTACTAACTATGATATTGGAAATGCAAAATAACACAATATAATAAGATCTAATTGAAATTGAGACTAATAAATCAAAAAAGATAGGAGTGAGAGTTCCCGAGACCAAGTCAAACCTGAAAAGTTTGGGATGGCCGGGAAAACGCTGCCTCCAGGAGCCCACTGACAAGCAGTAAGTGAGCGTTCCCCCCCCCCCCGGAAGGGTCAGATCTCATGACTTCCGTCACGTACAGAGATAGGTACATGGAGCTGGAGTATTAACACTTTAGTTCCAGTGCACTACATGATGTGTTGATGTGGAATACTGAAAACCAAAAAACCTAAAACCATGACACTAATTTTTAGAGCTTTTATGGCACCGATCACTACTTTGAATTTCCCGACTCAGAAATAAGTGGATTTTGGCACAGTGTACAGTAAATTGCAATATAAAATGATAGAATGCAAATACAACTTCAAGCAACCTTAAGCTTCTAGTTAACACATTTTTGAAACTTTGCTTTACCTATGTTTAATATGCGGGTCAGAAATTTTCCATATATTTTAAAGTTTATGTGAAAGAAATATACATATACCAAGTTTCTAAAGTTCTGGAGATACTTTTTATACAGTCCATGACTAAATTGCAGAAATAAATCTAACATTTTAATTAGAATATGCTGTACTCCCACAACATCTTTCATCATAAGTACTTTACTGACATTTATTAATTAATGGTTTGATCCTGCAAACCTTACTCATTCACATAATTTTTACTTGCAATTACAATCATTCAGACCTTTTCCATGACTAAGATGTACAAAGAGTATGCCTGTGTTCAGCAGTAAATGAAGCTTATAAATACTCAGCAAAGGCTTTAAAAACTGTAACAGAGCTAGGTAGGGGGAGCCAAGGGTAAACAAGGCTGTTATGAGATCTAGAAGAAGCCTGGTTGTAGCAAAGTAGGTTCAGGTACCCAGGCTGTTGCTCATGGAGGCTCTGTCCTGGGATTTGACACAGCCAGAGGCCTGCAAAAAAGTAGTGGGGATTAAGCATGATACGTCTTCCTTCAAGACATGCACAAAATAGATGGAAATTCCTGTATGCACTATATCCTTTACTTCCTTGTTGTGTTGAGGGATAGGATTTAGCTGGGGAGTATTGGTGATGGTTGGACTGGATGATCTTTTAGGTCTTTTCCAACCTTGATAATTCTGTGATTCTGTGATTCCTTAAGTAAATAATGAAAAGTGCAGCAGATGGGCGACCCATGGTAAAGGTAGCACAGGGTCAGCATTCTTCTGCTTGCCACAACCATTCTTGGCCCACCAAGCAGGGATTACTGTATTTGTACATGGGGCTTGGCTGGGTTTCCTTCTCTGTTGGGGTGAAAGACATGGTTTATTCCAAGTGTGTCTAAGCCATAAGGAGTTGCAAGTTAAAAGAGAAGCAGTTCAGAAAGTTCCAAAAATAAATATGAGGCTGATGGTTTAAAACCCTTGCTACTATAAATGCTGGAAAGAATTTTCAGTCTGTACTGGTTTGGGGTATAGTTTTCTTCTCAGTAGTGTAGTGCTGCATTTTGAATTTGGGTGACTGTTGGTAGTACACCGATGTTTGTTGAGCAGCACTTGCACATTCCAGCCCTTCACTGCTTCTCATATTGAAAAGCCAGTGAGGAGGTCAGTGCTGCAAGAGAAGCTAAGAGAGGACTCACCAAGAACAGCTCAGCTGGACTGACTGAAGGATCCCATGCTGTATGGTGTTGCACGTAGTAATAAAAGCTGTGGGAAAGGAGGAGGAGGGGAAATTCAGAGGTGTCACATTTATATTCTCACTTAACCATTATATATGATGAACTCTTCTTTCCTGGAAATGACAGAACATGCGTCTGTTGATGGGTAGCAGCAAATGAATTCCTCACTACTTTGTTTGCTCACACACTTTTTCCTTCATCTATTAATCTTGATCCATTTCTTTTTTATCTATAAGATTCTTATCACCATCCCATTGTGTAGAAAATGGGTGATCAGCTCTGTGGTACTGAGCTGACCGCCAGGGTTAAAACAAAATAGTCTTAAGTCTATTTTTCTAGTCCTTTACTCATTTCCTAACCATGCCCATGCTTCTCAGAAGCCTTCGGTCAGCTCTGTGCCTTACAAAATGTCAACAGTAGAGTTGGTTTCTGAGCCCAGATCATTCACAATGTGTTTTAGCTTTGTTAAAAATAATATGATTCATTTATAAAGTACTCCTTCTGTATGATTTCTGAATGATTTTAAAACTAGAAAGCTAGTTAGGAGGGAAAAAAAAAAAAAAAAAAAAAAAAAAGAAAGAATGAGAGTATGAAGATCAATAATTTATCAGTAAATGTTGGAAAAAAACTTTTTTCATAAACATATTTATTTCATTAAGACATTATGGCAAGTAAATACCTGGTTTCAGCAGTATGGATATTTTTTTTACTTAATTCCTTACTAAACTTCAATTGCTGAAAAGCTCCCCTCTGGGGAGAGATAGTTAGAAGAGAGAATGGCATCTACAGATATTTATTTATCCCATTAAGGTCTAATTCTCTGCCTGGAGAAGCTTCTCTGTCTCTCCTGGCAGGACAGAAGCTTCCAGTAATTAGGCACCTAACTTACACGTCACAGCCAAGTGGGCTGAAGCCAAGTTGCCGTGTAATCAGTTCAACTGCATGTGTCCAGGACAGCCATGGAAATCCCCCCTTCTAAGCTGTTCTCTCCAAGCTCTGATGTTTCCTCTCCTGCCTCCCTAGCTCAGCCATCTACATTATAATAACCCCTGGCTTGGCTCCAGAGTATCTCAGCAAGCTTCATTGAGACTTTTGAGGAAATTGCTAAGCTGTGAGAAAAAACTCTGTGAAAGCAGAAGCAGTAGAGACATGAAGGATATGAAAAGTGAAATTTTAGGTAGGGTTGCGGTTAAAGATATAGGGAGTGATAGTAGCTGAAAAGATTAAGATGAGAAACAAAGTGGTTGTCACCAAAACAAACAAACAAACAAACAAAAATTCAAAGCAACAAGGAACTGGTTGATGTTTTTAACGTCTGCTGCTGATATCATGTATCATTGTGTGTGAGCAGTTGAGTAAGATTGAGAGAGCAGCAACAAAGAAAACAACATTCTAGGGAGCAGCAGAGGCTGATCCTTTCCCTCTACATTGATGCCTGTATGGGCAGTGAACATTTATTAGTTCCTTCTCAGTTGTAGTGAGCATACTGATGTTTAACCTAATAAGTAGTTCATTAAACCTATCTATGTTTTTGTTGTATTCCAGTAAATAATTGCTTTATCATTTCAGCTGTATATATATTGCTTGGAGACCCCTTTGTGCATGGATAAATACACCCAGTTGAAATAATTCAAAGAAGGATGGCAAAGCTTTATGTTGTGACAGAAATATGCTATAATAATCAATAATAAAGAACTGGTTCCTTAGTTTCTTACCATGCAAGATCCTTGAGAACCATACTTGTTTTGACTGAAACTGTCTTCATTCTTCAACTCCCTGTGGCTGCTGTATTTTTGTGCTGTACTTTTATACCATATTTTACAGAAAGTTTTTCTCCTTAATGTTATACTTCTTCAGGTGCAGTGAAAAACTGAAGAGATTTCAATTTGTTTTGTCTGATTCATCATCAGAGATTTTTGTTTAAAAACATAATTAAGGAAGTAGGAAGGAACTCCTTTATAGCATATTTGCTTTCTAATACAACACTAGTACTTATTTTCAATCTTCTCTTCTGTTGGATATTCTATCAAATTCAGTATTCTTATTCTATTATTTCTTTTTCTTTTGTCCTTTAGGAACCAATGAGATTCTGCATTCTTTCTGTTTCCCACCCCTAGCTTTCACACATCTTCCAGTTCAAAATAATCTTGAATTTACTTTTATCTTTTTCATCCTTTTGTTGAGACAAAAATTAAAAACTGAATTCAAAATGATGAATTACCTATTTGTGTTTGTAAATATGAATGAAAATATCTCACAAAGCTCATTGCTCACAAAGAGATATATATGTTGAGTTTATTTAATAAGATGTTTACCATTCACTGAAAAAAAATATCTGTTTCCATTCATGAATAAGCACATAATATAAAAGTCATTTAAGAAGCACTGTCTCATTCTGTTTCATCCACCTTCACTTTTTGTTTTTAATATTGTCCTTAGTGACTTATAAAAAGTGACAGAAAAGCATTAGAGTTCAATAGCCTTTTTCTGTTCTATGTGGTGCAACTAAGATTTTCATATTACAGCTACCATCACATTTTTATGCTATACTGAAAAATACAGAATCTTTGAGCTTTGTCCTTTCATCAAAAGTGCAAAACTCCAAGTTTTCATGGCAGAGAAAACATGCACCTAAACAGATTAGTTAACAGTCCTGAATTATGTAATTGCCATATATTAATAATTATAACCTATTAAGCTCTCTTGTACTGTAGCCTAGGTTGAGAACATGAGTAGCATAATGTCAAGTTGAGATGGTTAAAAAATTAGCAAAAATATGTTTTCTGTGAACATAAAAATCTAAGAAGATCTAAGAATCTTAAGAAGAATCTAATTCTTCTGAAATTAGGGGACAAGAGTACTTGCTGACTGCCTGTTTTCCCACCACTGTGCCTTCTTTGCTACCTTTCCTTGCTTAAAAATCAAAAAGTAGATTTTCATGAAAAAATATTTTGAAATATTTTTGAAAATTATTTTTATTGTGCATTGTTTTATGTTACTATTATTATTATTATTATTATTATTATTATTGTTATTATTATTTCTAAATACTTCCAGTAATTCATATTGATTTCCTTGCAATTGACATTGAAAGATTAGAGAAAGAATATCTCCTTACTAAATTTCACCAGTATTTTACTTATAATTTTGACAATGAGAGATTTCATATTCTTTTATAAAAGGAATATAAAATACATAAATTGATAATGGTTTTGATAACTTTCTGCATCAACAGCCTTATTCACTTTTTATTATTTATTTTTATGTAGGTTAAAAGGATTTTAAAAGAAACAAACAAACAACAACAAAAAAACCAACAAAAAAACAAAAACACCTTTGAGTTCTTAGGTGAATGCTATTGTTTTCTGTCTGCAATTTTAGGGAAGAGGATTATGAGATTCTTCACAGCTCCAAAGCGTGTGTTTTAGCAACTGTAGCAGTTGAATGAGAAAATATGAGGTCACATTGATTTACGATTCCATTTTCATAAAACAGAATCCCCTCTGTTTGCCGTTCTAAAAGGAAGTCTGAAACTATGACTTATTTTGCTTTTGATTTTAGATTCAATTCCTGTCAGAAGCAGTGAAGATGTTTATAAACAGGTATTTGTCTTATTCAATCAAATAGACAAATGAGATTAAAGAAGTAAAATTGGGATGGAAAAAGAAATTTGGAATGCTTCTAGAAGAGAAAAAGAAAGAAAAAAAAAACACACAATTTGCTCTAAAAAAAACTACATAATCATTGACTGAAAAGAAAAAAAATATATATGTATGTAAATATCAGTACTCTGAACCCAGGGAGACTAAGCACAATACTTTTGACAGTATATTTTTAAAATATATGTGTGCTACACTGTGAATACTTGGTGAGTTTTTCTCCCAAAGGAGAAAGTTGCATCTGTATCTTTGACATAAAGGTCTGATATCCTGAATATGCTAAAGGCACCTGGTTCCATACAGTCACTTCCTACAACTCTGGAGCTACTTTAAGCTCGTGTGTATTAATACATTGCCAATGAAATCTACAGATCTCTGCAAATTTACATCAGCTGAGTTTCCAAGGTTGCTGTAAGTAAAAGAAATAGCCCAGGTATTACACAGAAACAAAATAAGAAAATAAAATTCACCTGGGGGTACACTGAATGCACAAAACTAACCCAGCTTGTTACTCACTGTCTTCTGACAAAAACGGTTTCTGTAGTAGTGTATAGTTAATGTGCATTGCTGCAACTGTTGCACAACCATGAAAAAACAAATTCATACAGTTTACCAATTAACAGGAAATAACAAAACCACTTACAACAAATGTACACCAAATATGACTCACTCTCAAATAAAAATAAATGTTTCCATAAACCAAACAGCAGAAATAGAGGATGTGACAGTTCTTTATGGTCTGATACTACCGTATACAGATCTTGCACATTCCTTGATTTTAGCAGCAGCTGATTGTACCACTGTTCTGGAATATAGACTCCTAGCTAAGCCATTAGCATTCGGCATTTGTAATTTATTGTGAAGGATTCCTTCACCTTCTGTCTAAACACTATCACCAAATCCATTTGGATAAAATTGCTCCCAAGAAAAAATAATGATAGATTTAACCCTTAAAGAGTAAAATTTTATTTATAGCTTAGGTTGAATTATATTGTTTTATCCTTTTTACCAGTCGTCAGAGGACTATTATATGACTTTAAGTGCATATCTACTACTGGTCAGCTAAGCGTCTTTCTAGGGAAAAAAATATATTGCCGAACAATGTCATAATTTCATTGCATTTTAGATATACTCTGTATAGGAATTTCTAGGTCATGGCCTGAAACAGTGTTTGAGCACCAGGTGAGCTGGTGTGACTAATCCAGGGAGCTCAGGTGCAGGCAATGTAGATGTGCTACTGGAAGCAGTGGACATGGGGTCCACCTATCCTTACCCCCATTTAAGGGTTAACAACCATGGGAGTAATGTTTCTCTTCAGAAGCTGTGCTCTTCTTGAAGTGTGATCAGATTTTGGAAAGGATAAGCTGCTTTCTTTATTGCTTTCTATACTAAATCTTAATGAATACCTTTGTAAGTATGTTTCTGTTCTAGTAGAAGGTGTTATCACTGTCTTCTTTTGCTCTATATTTTCTAATACATATATTACTTGGCATTCAGCTGTATCAACATAGTAGAGGTCCTTCGTTGTTCTAACAACATATCTACCAATGTTGTGTAAAGGTTTCTGTTATATTACTGAAATGAGAGTGAGTGCCTACAGGTTGGCAACTGCACTAAGTCCTATATCTCTATTATTTAGAGTTAGTGCTTAGACACAGCTGACATGCAGACACCTGTATTGAAAGCATATTAACTTATATGCTTATATGTTGAGTTCCTAACAAGGAAGCTCAAACACAGGCCAAGGTGGACTAAAAATAAATAGTCAGGAAAATGAAAACTGGGTATTCCAAAGACATTTTAAAGTGCCCAATTTTAGGCAATTCCTGAACTAGGAGCTAAGTTTATTTTATAGCCAATGGAGAGCTAATACTATCAACAAGCATAAAACAAAGCAAATGGGGAAGACTGTTGAAGGTGGTGGAAAAATGTGCAAAATATTATCCTGTTTTTCTATCAGAAGAACATGAGGCATAGTTCATCTTTTCTCATTTATTAGTCTACATTAGGCTGAAATATATATATATTTTTTTCTAACAGTGTCTATATATCTTCAGTAGCAATAAAGAGAACTTAGGGCAACTAGTTTAAATTCAGGCATCTACATTTGACCAGAGGACTCCCACCTGTGTGTCTGTAGATAACAGTGTGTCTTAGATCAGGGAGAAACTCTGCACCATCTGCTCCAGACTGTCTTGTCTAATGCTCAAACACACCTGAGGTAGCCTCTATTGGAATGCCAATTACAGGAACAGCTGTATTTATCCTTAAATTCTCCCTATACATAGAGGTACCTAATCCCACCTAGTTCTCTTATTATTATTTTTACTAACATTTTAAAAGCATAGCAACCACAGACAAAGTACAAACAGATTTAATCAACAAAATTACACAAACAAATTAGTCCCCTGTTCCTTTCATGCTTCTAATGAGAAATTCACCACTGTACAGAATACCATGTGAGGAAAAAAGAACTATCAGGAGGGATTTAAGAAAATATTAAGCAGCTGAAGGAAAAGATTTAGAGCAGGATTTAGAGTTCAGATTAATTATAGCTAATGCTATCAACAAGCATAAAACAAAGCAAATGGGGAAGACTGTTGACGGTGGTGGAAAAAATGTGCGAAATATTATCCTGTTTTGCTATCAGAAGAACATCCAGCAAAGATATTGTTTCTGCTGTCATTACAGTCAGTCTCTTAGCAGCCTGAAAGTTTAAGCTGCTAGAACATACCTAGTCTGTTGTTTGGCAACATAGGTTTCCACGGCAACAAAAGCCAGTGCCACTTCTCCTTCTTGCTAATAGATTCTGTCACTAAAATACAAAAATAGGGCCCTGAACTGACCTGATGGTTCTTGAGAAGGTAGTTTCCATACCATGAAATTCCTGTCTCATACTACAACACCAAGGTATTCTGAAATATTAAACACATTTATTTATTTTTGAAAAGCTTATTGATGGATATTGCAGTGCATTTCAGTTGTTGTGATGCTGCTTGGAAGGACATTAGGAAATTTGACATACTGGTCAAAAGGATACTGAAAAGGCTACTGTTATTCATTCATTAGCCATTTCCCTTGGTAGCATCAATTAACACAGAAATCATAGAGATGAAAATCTGCATTTGTTTAACTACTTAAGGTCTATATGTATCATTTTATTCAACTAGGCAGAAACTATGGAGAACCAGTGACATTTTTTGGTGTACAATTTATACTACTTAAATAACAACTCCAAGAGATGCTGCTTTTTAATTTTGATTTGATACAAAAACAAAAACATCCATTGACGCATGGGAAATGTCTTAAGGGAACATGTGAAAGAAACAAAAACTGAACTAGAATCCAATATAATGAATCTCTAAGTTAGTCCACCATCAGGGAAGAAACATAACTTTCACTCCTTCCTTTCCTAGGTCTAACTTTGCACGCATTCTCTATTGTTTAAATCCCATGAGTTATTTCTTTGTGAATTGTTGGTCAGTTCAGTGTAGAAATTCTTTTGAATATCCTTTAAAGCTATTCTCCAATTGATCTGCACAATGGCATGTCTCCTGTAGCAGATGGTCTTGTTTTTCTCTTCTCAAATGTCCCAAATGTTTCCATCTCCTTTTCTGGGCAAATTCAGAAATAATAAAATTGTTGAATCTGATTAATTTTGCCATTTGTATAAATTATAACATTTTTTATTAGGTCATTTACTTTTGAAGTCATTCCAGTGAAGACATATTGAGGGGGAAAATCAGACTTTAACATCTCTATTTTCACGTGAACATAGCATCTGACTTGAAGATTCAGAATTTTGTCTTCAAGTTTAAAGATTTCCCCTTTATCTAAGCTAATGATTGCTGTTATTTCCTTGCCAGCTCATAACATTATACTACTGTGATGAAAAACATTCGTACTATCAAATGCACAGATACAGCTGACGTTCCTTGCATCAACTGTTTCACTCTGCGTGTGAGTTGAGCATAAGTTTACTGTTATATGAAAAAAGCAAAACAGTAGGAAACAGCAAAAGCTAAATATATTCTACCAAAGCAATTTATTAAAAATGGAGCCACAAACACCATGTGTCCCATTTGCAGGTCACAGAAAATAAAGCTGCTGGTTTTTCTAGAGGTAGGGTTTCGTTACTAGCTCACGAATGCTTCCAGCGCCAAAGGTAAGTATAGGATCATGATGGAATGAGAAAAAAAGAGGAATAACAAACTAATTACTGCTAATTAAGAAAGAATAATTCACAGTTAACCTCAAAAACTAACCTAAAAAACTGTGGATGCAAGTAGCATCCACAGATCATTTGCTGCTGAGCTGTTCTCTAGTTATCTCCCAATCTGTGTCTGGGATTATTTCAGCCCAGATGCAGAGTCTGGCATTTTGCTTTCTTGAACTTCCTGTCATTCAGCTTCCACTTCAGGCCCAGTGCTCCGATTTATTTAGGTCCCTCTGCAGTTTGGTTCATCTTGTAGTATCTGGTGATAAAGAGCTGTACTTGTTGACTAGTAACCAGTCTTGCTCTAGTTGCACTTTAGAGTCTCACAGTGCCCTAAAACATATATTCACCTACATTCTGAGGATATCTTTGTCCACCTCCTTTGCACACCAGTATATGAAAAAGCTACAAATATCTCCTTAGGCAGCTGGTCCAACTCATGAAAAACATGTATACTGTCAATTAGTTCGCCAGGGAGAGTCTGACATGTGAGTAGTGAGTTTTTCTCAATCATCAATGCATATTAATGAATGATATTTTTCACTAATTGATGTACAAGAGCTGCAGTTAATTTTGATTGACTTATTCCACATACTGATAATGATCTGTTTCATTGCCAACAGGTCAAAGGATCCTTTTCCTCTGTAGTCAGACATTTTGTATCCTGTGTTTTTCTAGAAGTTTTGGGAATTTCAGCTTTGTAGGATCAGGAGTATTGTTCAGCAGCATTCACCCTGTCATGTGTGTGAAGGGGTGAAACACTGGCTGAATGTCCAGGCCCAAAGAGTGGAGGTCAGTGGAGTTAAATCCAGTTGTCAGTGGTTTACAGGCTGGTTTGACCCAGTTCCCTGACTAGTGGGGTGGAGGGATTTTGCAAAATCTGTGCCTCCAGACACAGGGGAATAGGGGACCCCAAAATAATTAAAAACAGCAGCAACGATCTGAGGAGAAACAAACTAATTTACTAAATACAGTATTGGAGTGCAAGATAACACACTATAATACAATAGAATTGAAGCTAATAAATCAAATATAATGTGAGAATGTCCAATAGGCCTCACCACAATGCTGAGGTGAGATAAGCAGTCCAGTTGAGCAGCAGGGAGATGGGAGAAGAGCAGATGAAGAAGAGTGAATCAGGTGACCTTGCCAGGAGTTACATCTCCTCTCTGTGACTGCAGAGTCCCCTAGGGAATGTAATTCTTCTTCTCTTCTGGGCAGGTACCCAGAACTTGAGCATTAACAGTTAAACTCCCAGTGCCCCACATATGTTATGATGTGGAATACTGAAAACCAAAAATCACAAAACCATGACACAGCCAGTCACAAGCGGTGTCCCCCAGGGCTCAGTACTGGGTCCACTTCTATTCAACATCTTTATTAATGATCTTGATAAGGAGACTCAGTAAGTTTGCTGACGACCCCAAGTTGGGAGTGTGTTGACGTGCCTGAGGGGAGAAAAGCGTTACAGAGGGACCTGGATAGGCTAGATTGTTGGGCCAAGGTTAACTATATGAGTTTCAATAGGGCCAAGTGTCGGGTCCTGCATCTTGGTCACAACAACCCCAGGCAACTCTACAGTCTTGAGAAGGAGTGGCTGGAAAGCTGCCTGGTAGAAAGGGACCCTGGTGTACCGATGGACAGTCTGCTGAATATGAGCCAGCAGTGTGCCCAGGTAGCCAACAAGGCCAAAGGCATCCTGGCTTGTATCAGGAATGGTGTGGTGAACAGGACTAGGTAAGTCATCCTGCCCCTGTACTTGGCATTGGTGAGGCCTCACCTCAAGTACTGTTCTGAGTTTGGAGCACCTCAGTACAGACGGGATATTGTGGTACTGGAGAAGATCCAAAGAAGGGCAACAAAGCTTGCGAAGGGCTTGGAGAATAAACCCTTCCAGAAGAGACTGAAGGAACTGGGGATGTTCAGTCTGGGGAAAAGGAGGCTGAGGGGAGACCTTATTTCTCTCTTCCAGTATCCGAATGGTGATTACAGCAAGAGCAGAGCTGGTCTCTTCTCACTGGTGACAGGTGACAGGATGAGAGGAAATGGTCTTAAGTTGCACCAGGGTAAGTTTAGGTTGGACGTTAGGAAACACTTCTTTACAGAAAGGGTTGTTAAGCACTGGAATAGGCTCCCCAGGGAGGTGGTTGAGTCACCATCCCTGGATGTGTTGAAAAAACATTTGGTTGTGGTACTCAGGGGCGTGAATTAGTGGAGGGTTGTTAGTTAAGGTAGTACGGTTAGGTCATGGTTTCTATGATTCTATGAAAATTTTCTTAGTTAAATATATCCAGGTAATGTTTTTTTCCTTATTATTACATTATTCACTGACATCTTTACAGCTAGAGAAGATCTTAACTATTAATACACTTTATGAATATTTGCAATCATTCTTTTTCTGTTAGTAAATCTAAAACATATACTTTCTTCTATTCTCTCTCCTCTTTGTAAATCTAGTTCACTATCTGTTCGCTATTCTGATCATCCTGATTATCAATTTGTTTATCACTGGAAGATACTACACCAATAGATTCAGTATAAACCTGAACCTTGCTCTGGCGCAGTTTATCATTCTTTTTTGTTGTTTTTTAAGTTTAATGTAGCAATTTGTTGTGAACCCAATTCTTTGGCTTTATGCTTTAACTTTTTCCACAGAATAACTAGAAATTAGGAACAACAACAACAACAACAACAACAACAACAAAATAAATAAAAATAAAAATAAAAATAAAAATAAAAATAAAAAATAAGAGAAATTATAAATGAATTTTATCATGTTGTATCAAATCTCAAATTAAGTTATAACAAATTGTGAATAATTTAATCAAATAAAAAGTCTATTATTAATTTTCCAATGTACCCTTATTGTCTTCTCAGACTTCTATTTTCTCCAAATAGGTTTTAGCAATCATCCATTGGTAAATTCTGTTTGTTCATATATATATTTATTTAAAAACATTTGGCTTATCACACTAATTAAAATGTGAAATAATTGAAAGAAAAAAAATTGCATATATATATATTATATTTGGTCATCATAGTGTTATGGCAATTTTCAATTATTTTGCACAGACATATTTGAAAGGTGAAGGAAAGTCTTTGAAGACTGACAGTATTTCAGATAGATAAAATTGGAAAATTATGCTAAAGTATTTGAAGACAAAAATGTTGTTTTTTAAAAAAATAATGAATTATTAAAGTATTTTATTATTCGTATATGTTGTGACCATTATTTATTAGTTATATAGATAACAGAAACTAGCAATAGTTATTAAAGATCAGGAAAATATTGTTTTCAACAACAAATCTGACATCTGTACATAAGACATTACTAATCATTATTTCAGTTATTTTAGATATCAAGAATAACATTTTAGTAGAAAACAAAGCAAAATTTTAACTTTGCTTCACCTAGCTACTAATTTTGCAGTCACAACTGAACCGTGGGTATAATAAATGTTAATTACTGGATAATTTATTTTTACAGAAAGGCTATTAAACAGGTTAGTTTGCGTAAGCATTTTTGCATTATTGGTTGAAACAAGCAAACTCAAAGAACAACAAAATACACAGAAGCCACACACTTTCCCCCTGAAAAAAAAAAGCAACCAAAACCCACAATGATGATTCTCATAACAGTTTCTTTAACTCTAAATCTTATTTAAATGGAGTAAGGATAGACCATCATTCCTGGAAGGCTTCAAGAATTTTTATCCTTATTTATTTATAATAATAATAAATAATAAGTAATAGATAAATAAATAAATAAATAAATAAATAATAAGGATATAATATATCCTTATTATTTATTCCTGGAAGGCTTCAAGAATTTTTATCATTTTTATTATCTCACTGTGAATCACTGTTTTGTGCACATAAAGTTATACATATTTATATATTTTAAAGTTTCAGATAACAGGAGTGTCCTTCTTTTGGTGCTGATTTTGCTACTTTGTATCAGTACTAATCCCAATGCACTTTGTTTTCCATTTCAGTTCCCATTGCTTACATTTCATTACTATGACTGAAAACAAACAACAAATAAATAAAATCACAATACCTTCCATGTCACTGGACAACCTTAAAAACAAACAAAAAATAGCAGTGCCTAGTGGGTTAAGGAAAAAGTACTAAAGTTATGCTCTAGTGTAGAAGTGAAATTCACCCTACCTGCTGGTCATTCATCCCAGAATGCAACATTCTTGAGTTTAGTTGAAATTAAACTTCTTATCATACATTATCCTATTAATTAAGACAATTTATTGTTATACATTAGTAAGGCAGGAACAAACATTTAATATTTTGAAGGGTCTAGACAATTACATACTCTTCAATAGCATACAATTTATATGCATATAAATGGCTACTATGAACGTAAAGAAAACATGATATTTAATTTGTGTCCTCTAACAGCTATAAGAAAAAAAAGATGAAAGATGATGAAGAAGAGATCATACCATATAAATATATAGTTTTTGCAATCCAGTTTCTCTGACCCCCTCCTCCATGAGCTTTTAAAGTAGATCCTCCTCTCAAGGGGTTTATTCTGATAATGTATGTTATCAGAATAGGGTTCTGGATTTAATAACTGTAGGTGGCTGATGAAAAATCAGATGAAAAGATGAAAGATAAAAAGATGAAAAATCTGTTAGCAGAATCATGCTAGTGAAGTGTCCATAAGAAAAAGAAATAAAGAAAATAGGGGGAATAAAGGCAGTAGAGTGGTCATTGTGAAGAAATGCATTTAAAATAAATTTTGTGTTGTATTAGTCCAAATTGAAAGCTGACATGAACTGGCTGGGGTCATAGTAACCGCATTCAGCATTAGGTACTACAATAAATATTCTAATTAATTAGAGTGTAGCTGATCTACGTATTATCTGAGTTGTACTGAAATAGATATTGAAGTTTAATTTTAGAAACCATGTTACAAATAGACACATCGTAATAAGCAAATTTTATTTTCCTGTGAGGTGTATAATAATATTAATTGTGTGAACAAACTGCCTATTAATAGTCTCAACATGCTGATTATGACCTAATGTAAACAAGATAGCCTACAAATTATAATTTATCTAACTGAACTGAATGTACCATAAATTAAAGTGTTGCATTTTATAAATGTCATTAAACCTAATAATAAAAAAAAGCCTGGTACAAATTCAAGATTATTCTTTCAGTATCTTTTGAAACCTGTAAATTGTTTCAGTGTGTTTTGAATGAAAAACATGTATATGATATATTTATTAGATGTTCCTATAGTGTAGTTATAAAGTTATGAGGTCAGGCACTGAGTAAACCTCCCCATGTTAATAATAATAATAATAATAACAACAATAATAACAACAATAATAATAGCAATAATAATAGCAATAATAATAATAATAATAATAATAATAATAATAATAATAATAATAATAATAATAATAATAATAATAATTTCCTGTAATTACACCAACCTCTGAGCCTTGTATTTATGAGATGGGTTTTCCTGGCTCTTTCGGTATTCCTCAGTAACACTGAGGGACAGAACAAAACACCACCTGTCCCTGAAGTCTCGTTAGATAGTCCTCAGACCAGTCCTTGAGAAGGAGAATATACCATTTAGTTAGCAGCATAATATTTCTAGTCATATATAGAATCACAATTGTTTGAGTTAGAAGGGACCTTTAAAAGTCACCAAGTCTATTCCTCTGCAGTGAACAATGGTATCTCATCAAGATCAGGTTGCTCAGAGCCTAGTACAGCCTGACCTTGAATGTCTCCAGAGACGGGACATCCACCACCCCCTCTGTGATCAACTTGTTCCAGTACTTCACTACATTTATTGAGTTTTTTTTCTAAATCTCTCATATAATCTGAAACCATTTCTCCTTCTCCTATTACAGCAGACCCTGCTGAAGATTCTGTGTTCTTCTTTCTTACAGCCTCCCTTAAGATACACAAAGGCCACTGCCAAGTATCCCCGGAGCCTTCTCTACTCCAGACTGAATAGCCCCAGCTTTCTCAGCTTGTCCTCATAGGGGAGATATTCCATTCCTTGGATCCTTTTTGTTGCCTCCCTATGGACGTGTTCCAACAGGTCCATGTCTCTACTGTACTGAGACATCTGGACTGTACAGACAGACTGTACTGTACATCTGGACACAGTACTCCAGGTAAGGTCTCACCAATATGGAGCGAAGGAGCAGGATCACCTCCCTTGACCTGCTGGCCATGCTTCTTTGGTGCAGCTGGCTTTATGGGCTGAGAATATACATTGCTGGCTCATGTCCAGCGTGCCATCCACCAGTACTCCCAAGTTATTTTCTGTAGTGCTGTGCTCTCTCCTTTTATCTCCCAACTAATATTATTGGGGGTGGGGGGGGGGGGGGGGGGGGGAAGGCGGGAGGAGTCTGCTGCAACCCAGATGCAAAATTAGACATTTGGTGCAAAATTTAACATTCTTAATTAAAAACCATGTAGCCATTAGAACTGTATCCAAAATAGTAACTGATACTCATATCAGAACAGATTTTTGTGAAATGGTTAACCTTCTGAACACAGATCTCTTGACTCTAGTCTGAGGTTCCAAATATGTCCTCTGTTCTACCTGACCTCTAATTCTAGAAGGTCATGGTTCTTCAGAAGATCATGCCATATATACTGACCCTATGCAGCTATCTCAGTTATTCTTTATCATCATAGCAGACCTTAGTTATTATATAGTTATTAATTGCTGAATCAGTGCTGAATTGCTGCTCAGTAGATGCTCTGTAGGTCAGGATTTATTTACTGAGGAGTAGGTGGCTAGAGCCAATTGGTATGTCTTAGGGTCCTTAGCTTAAGTAGATAAAATATTCAGCATACAAACAATAGTGATCCACTGGAGCAAATCTGGAGGCCTGTTGTTATACTCTGAGTTGTCCTAAATTGCACCAGGTGATCATGTACAGCAGCTATAGTAGGATTTTAGATAACCACTGCATATTGATAATACTTACATTACCATCTAACATAGGCATCTATGGAATATTTACTGGAGGTAACCTATTGAAATGTGCACATCTTGAAAGAAGGTAAAACTAGTTCCCTAAATAATGTGACCTGCAGCCTTTGCAGTTAGCAAACATTTAGGGAATTTTGTATTCTGATTCTAAGAAAAAAAAATTAAAAAAATCTCAGAGAATGGAGGAGAGTGGAGGCCCTGGGGACAAGCCCCATGATCATCCTGTAGGGATGGGGAATTGTTATTATTGGAAATGATGAACTACCTTGTTTTTCTGAGCCAACTTTTTTCTATCTTTCTGTCAAAAGCATATCCATTGCGTAAACTTCACAAATCAAGGGTATGTTTGACTAGAGTCACTCAAGCTCCACCAGAATATAAGAAGATTGTATAAAAATGGCTTAATTTATAGTGTATGCACTACCTACACATATACAGGTATTCCTGAGAAGGGATACCTAATGGTGGTGATTATGTTGAATAACAGCATTTTGTAATTGAAAATCTGCTTTAATAAAAAGTATTTTTGTGCCCTTTGTACCTGTTGTAGTTTCCATGGAAATAAATAGGAGACATTAATTTTGGAGCAACCTACATAGATGTTTGAATTTAGATTTCTGATTCTAGAACAGAAACTTACTGAATTGAAACCTGTCATAATACTTAATAATATACTATTTATATGTGACATAAAGTCAGGGTTTTATTCATCTCAAAAATATTCTTTAGCCTATTAGTTGAAACTGAGGTCATGGGAAAAACTGAGTCCAGTCCATTTGATTTCAGTGGCAAGCTTCCAGCAACCTTGCTCAGCGGAGTACTGAAAATCATTACTGATTCATTCAAAAAGAGTTTTTAGAGTATCGCTTTTTTTTTTTTTTTCTTGGAATTGGAGAGAGAGACATTGTTTTTTTCTGAAATGAGCAGGAAATTTAAAATATGCTATATATCTATCCACACATACAGTTGTCCCAAAAATAAGGCAGAAGAAGAAAAAAAAAAAAATCAAACAAAGAAATGACAATATCTCTCAAATTTTGGGTGTGATAACTACTATCACAGTGATAAAACTGAAAAGGAAAAAAAAAATTGCAAAATTTTGTAGGCTCCAATTAATGCCATCTTTTTATTTCCATAGAAACTACAATACATTCAATAATATAGGCGTTAATTTCAAAACAGCCCTTATAATGTATATGAAATAGTCAATTATTTCAAAAATTATCAGGTCAGTTTCAATGTTAAGTTTAAATTCTTTCAACAGACCAGTAAGAGAAGAGATGGAAGTAAATGTGTTTCTAAGACATTTCTGAGGTATAGAGTTGAGATGAAGCCATTTCTGCTGTCACACAGTATGATATAAGTAACTGTTACAAAGAAACAAAGTTTGGCTCAGTAAGTGACTTGTCTTGAAAAAGTTTAGTCAGTTTTGAATGAATTTTAATTCACACTAAAATGTAGCAGAGCAGACCCTTAAGGAAAGAGACTGGTAACTCCTTCCAATGAGAAATAGTTTTTATATGGATAAAAAACTGTTTGTCAAGAAATACTTAGCAGTCAGCAAGTTTCCCTTCAAATCCCTTGAACACCATCCGCATCTAAGGAACTTAACTGAGTGTAGGGCTATCAATTCTTTTATAGAATATAGACTTTCCTGTGTTACTTTTTGAAATCACGTGTCTCAAAGGAAAGGTTCATATAGGGCAATTATTTGTTCTGTATTTTTCCTTCCTTATCTCTAGTTTGTTTAAATCATAGAACTGTAGAATCATAGAATGGTTGAGTTTGGAAGAGTACTGATAGTACTAGTAAAAAAAAAATGTTATTTGTTAAGGAAGGAAAGACATATTTCCATTGCGCCGCATGGGTCACCTTCACTTCTGACCTACAGGAGAGACTGATTAGAGATTTTGCCTTATATTTCATCCCTCTATGAACTTAAAGGTACTGAGATATAAAAAGACATTTCCCCGCATTTGAAATTTACAACTACCTTTTCTCAGGCCTTTTTTTTTTTTTTTTTTTTTTTTTTTCTTTTTCCCCTCAGATATAATTCATAATAGGCAGAAAAAGAAAACCTTTTTGTGCACTCAGGAGGAATCCAAACTCTGCTATCTCATTAGTTTTAGGTACCCAGATGTAATAACTGACACAGCACGATAAGGGGCTTTCTGAGATGGAGATTTTTCACTGACCAACTGAAGATGATTTCATTTTAATAAAATTTGATCAGCCAATCAGAATGAGCAAATAGAATTCTACCGTGTAACAGATATCATAGGATAAAGAAAATTTTGTTCAGTTAAATTTACAAACATTTTAGGATAAGAAATAATGGGATAGCAGGAATGAAATTTTCCTTCCACTCTGAGTGAATGTTGTAACTATTAGGTGCTAAACAGTCTTGCATCCTCTGTGTGTCTAAACAAGCATTTGAGGATTCACTGAAAAATGAATGCAAAATTGACTCCAGTCAGGCTCTAAAATATTCAGACAATGCACATTTTGTGAATTATGTGTGTAGAAAATTACATAGATGCTAAATGTGTACCAGGCCAGTGTCCAGAGGAGGGAGGTGGCTATGCTGATTTCTTTTTCAGAGTTGTATTCTTTAGCTATTTACCACTAATATATATATATAGTTCTGATAATACCATAGATTTCCCTTTAACAATGATTAAAGAAAATAAAACTGTGTAGAATTTCTAGCCTAATATTTGTATCAATTGTTAGGAATCACAAAGAAAACTTCTGGGTACAGCTCAGTTGCTAGATTGCTGATCACCTCTGAGGTTTGGCCAGTTGAACTTTTACTTTTGTCTTTAGTTTCTGTTCTCTAAATGAAAACATGATGCTCTAATCCTTTATAAAATACTTTGGCATCAATTTCTGACAAGGGATATATAAGAACCATGTGTTATTTTAAAGACTGAATTTTTGACTTGCTGTTTGGTATTCTGCCTGGTAAATAAATCATTATTATTTCTGAAATTATTGCAGTTTTTATAGTATTATTTTTGCTTTTCTGTTCACCAAAAAGAATATGTCATTTTCATTCACAGCCATAATGGTTGATACAAGGCAAAATACAAACAAATGTGGAGGTTCTAGGACTTCAGCGAGAAAAAAAATGGAAGATTTTGACACTATATAAAGTTGAAAATATTTTGATGTGGTATAATTAAAATGCCAGAGGAATTTGTCATTTAAAAAAAGTGAAAAAATAATAGCTTACTCAAATTAATAAAATTTTAGGTTCTTTCAATATATCTGCAGGTATTACAAGATTACAAGAAAAAACAGAAACAAAAACGAACACAAAATGAAATGAAATGACAGAGTATGTTCTAAGAACACATAGTGACATGTTCTAATCTAAATGTCATGACAAGAAAATTACTCTGCACTTTAAAATATTTTTATTTTTATCAATTATTATTTGAGTTCGTTCTTGTTGCTCTCCAGGTATTAAGCAAGAGCTTTATATTCAGAACATATAATACAAGTTAATACCAGAAATATCAATTGGCTGAGATGGATATGCAGTCTTGGAAACGGGAGGTACTCTAACTTTTTTACTTCAGGATATCTATAAGAATATGTGACATTAATATACTGCTAATGTACTTGATTGTATGAGTTTCACATATAAATATTCTTACAAATTTTCAGATGTAAGTCTAAATATTTTTTTTTCAGAAAAAAAAAAATAATAATAAATATACATATATGGAAAATACCGCGTTTTGCATTATTGAGTCCCTAAACATGTTGCTCTGTATTTAATTGCAACTCATTATCTGCTACTTGGGAAAAAGCAAGTTACTTGAGGCAAAGAGTTTTCTGAAAATCCTCATGTTATCACTGTTATGGTGGAACTTCAGGTTGGAGCCTATAAATGTTAGATTTCAACAATTGAAAAAACCTATAATTTTCGTTTTCTTCAGTCTCTTGGACATCCCAAATTTAGATGCAAGAACTGAACACACAAATAGGAATCTATAAAGAAAAGAATTCTAAACTCAATCCGTTCTCCTTATTAACATCCCTTACTTCTTTCTTTGCCATCTTAATTAAAATAATAAGAATAATGAAGAAAGTCTTACTTTACTCCCTGCTTTTTTTTAGGAGTACTGCATAAGACCAGATTTTTATCTTTTTTTTGATGTATCCATGGATACAAAAAGTATCCACAAGCATGCAAGTACTTGAAAGCAATTCCTGTGATTTTGACCCTAAAGGACTCTCTGTGTCCTGGTGGAATGTTGGAAGCCTATCATTGAATACTATTTATTTTTTGCAGCTTGTGATTTTGCAGTAAGCTCAAAGGGAAATCTACTGTACAATCTTAACTAGTATAACTGAGTCTAGTGGTGTTGAATTCTGTATTATTTGAAGCTGAATACTTCAGATACTGTAAACTGATCTTCCCAGGCATTTTTTTTTTTTTTTCTTCATATGGAAATGCTTCAGTGATTTTCTTCTTGATTTTCAGGCTGCTACATATACACAGCATATTTTTTATGTTCTTTCAATATATATTATCTCTCACATAACACCAAAAGTGAAAAACTTCACAGGAAAGGTTTTTTTATATATTTAATATATATATATTTTCCTATAATCATGATCCTTGATAAATTATTTTTCTTGACAACTTAAACTTCTAATGATCTAATGAAGTGATGTCAAATTCAGCACATAATGATCTCATAAAGGATCATTATGAATTACTAAGAATTCAGGTTGTGAACGATCAATGACAAATTGATCATAAGTATTGATTTGATATTGTTTTTATCTTTAGTGTGATTTTCTACTCAATATTTTGCCTCATAAAGCACTGAAAAAAAATGCATTGTTCCTTTATGATCATTTGTCAAGTCTTCTTCAAGCTCAGAATTTGACACACTCTAAAAAAAAAAATCATAGGTTCCCACTCTTACTAAATAACATTGGTTGACTTGTCTGGGGCAAGGTCAGCAGTCAGGTTTCAGGTCAAGCTGGCCATTTGTATGTAGGCATATATACAGGCTGGGAGGAGCAATCCTTGAGACTAGCCTGGCAGAGAAGGACCTGGAGGTCCTGATGGATTAAAAACTTAACGTGAGCCAGAAGTGTGCTTTTGCAGCTTGAAAGCAAATGGTATCCTGGGCTCCATCAGAAAAGGGATGGCCAGCAGGGGAGTGATTGTTCCTCTCTACTCTGGCCTCGTGAAGCCCCATCTGAAGTACTCCTTCAAAGAAGACAGAGGCATGGCAGTAGGAGGATGAACCTCAGCTACATAGTCAGAGATGGAAACCCACTCTAGGCCCCCCCTAGACCTGTTCCTGTAGAATGTCAATTCAAGTGTGAGTTCCAACCAGCTGCTGAACAGGCTGAACAGGCTGGGGGTTAGCTGAGAACTGTTGGCGATTATGAATGTGTATGGTAAGCTACAGAGGAGATAAGTGATCCAGGCATGGCTACTATATGGACTATATCTAAACACAATTACTGATCATGTGCACTGTGTGTGGGAGAGTAGGTGTCACTGGATGGAGCTTTGGCTTCACAAGCTCAAATGTATGGACCAGCACCATAGACCTACGGAACAGATAGGTCATAAGAATTGAGAAGAAAGCACTTTGAGTAGTCTCACCAGTTCCAGATGAGAATACAGCTGAAATTCTCACTACCATCCACAGAAGACCTGTTTAAACATCCTGTTTGAAAGTTTAACTTCCCAGTATGGGAAAAAAAAAAAAAGTCAGTAAATAAATTAATTTATCAGCAAACCACCTAAAAATTACTTTGCAATGAGAGTAAGAGATGCTAATACTGCACAATAACAATTACAGAATCAGAAGAGAATGATGCTCTTCTTCCCCTTTTACAACTCTTGCTGAAGTAGAAGTAGAGAGGATGAGGATAACAATTTTTAGAGAAAGAGAACATGCAAGTTTGCTTTGCTTAGTTTCTGCTTACTGAGCTGACAAAAGGTTTATCTTCATTTGGACTATTAAGTGCCATTTAAGTATGAATATTTGACTGACAAATTTAAAGTCCGTGTTAAAACTTTTATTTGTAAGAGTTTTGAATATTTGGTGTTTTCCAAGGCAACTGATATTATATTTTATCAGATTACTTGTGGCAAATATCACTGTCCAGGTGACATTGTTACTATTCATGTATTTCAAAAAAAAAAAATCCAGTCTACTGCTTCCAAGAAAATGGTGTCTTTAATCTTTTTATGTGGAAAACATTGACTTTTTGAGAATCTAGCACTTTTCTCCTTTTGCGTGTGATAAAAACTCATTTATGAAGCCTAAGGATACAGGTTGGGTTGTCACCTTCATCTTTTTCTACAAAATAATTTATTACCTTCTCTTTTGCAAAGTCTATAATAAATGAATTATTAGAACAATATTGGTACTGTAATTTTCACTATGCTTTTGGGTGAATTTGCTGTATATCTCTTTTATGGAGTTGGTGGTTTTCCTTCTACTTTTGTCTCCTTTTTTTCTTTCTTAAACTCCCCTAATGGAGGTCAGTTTTTAAAGCATTTAAGATAACTGTTAGAAGTTAAGGTAACTGTTAGAAGAGAAAAAAAATGATAAACAAAATTAATAGAAATATATATATAAACATAATAAATAATATTTGAAATGAAATTTGTATATATCCTCCAAGAAAGATAAAGCAATTGTGGTTTTTGTTTTGTTTGTTTATTTGTTTTGCTTTTCAAAAGAAGTGGAATTGAACTACCTGAAGACTGTGATGAGAGACTTCCCATCCAAAATTAATTTCTTACCAACATATTTTTACCATTATTTTAATGTACTTAGATCAGTTTCCTCATTAGTGACAAATTCAGTGGAAACAATAACATGACATTATGGAAATCATACTAAAAACAGTTCATATTTAACATTACAACATACCATGGAGGAAAAGAGAAGACCAGGAAATATAAAGGAAAAGATGGTAGACTAAAGAGCAACATACATAGAATGAACACATATTTCTTGTTTGATTAAACTTTTTTGTGGACAGTTCAAATTACTTTCTAACTATGCATTTAATGTGTCATCTCAACATAAGTTCTTCCACTGTCACCAAACAAAAAAACACTGGAGTTTTCTGATGCACAAACACCTCTTATTATCAAAATATGCGAGGACAGGGGGGAGAAATGAGGAACTAGAGAGGGAGGAAAAAATGATTAATCTGCCATGTTCATCAGAAATTTCCAATACACACAATAGCATATTCATGTCACTGAAACAGATACTTTTATTCAAAGAGAAGATTGTCCTAAATTTGGCTAAATAAATATTTTAGAAATTGAATTTGAATCCCTATATCACCTGAGGGATCTGATTCATACTACATAC
This sequence comes from Perdix hodgsoniae, assembly GCA_035772895.1. Lineage (NCBI taxonomy): Eukaryota > Metazoa > Chordata > Aves > Galliformes > Phasianidae > Perdix > Perdix hodgsoniae. Next base: position 5,451,789 of record JAPSGF010000052.1, read on the forward strand.
TTCATCAATAAAGAAATAATAACGAATACTTATTTTGACAGCAACAATATTTTCCACATAAATGTGGTGACATCTATCTCAATATTTTCTAAAACCCTTCTTACGTAACTATGAATGAAGCTAAAGTGTGAAATTAACTTGAATTGCCAACAAATCAAATTTAATTTGCTCTGGCTTCTAGGGCTTTGGGGCTTTTATCTGTTTATATTTTTTAAATAAAATTATTATAGATGAAAAAGCAAATTCTATTATTCTGAATATCCTATAATAAAAGTACTGTATTTTAAAAAGGCTTCAGGGTAAATACAAATTCTCTAGTCTTATTACAAGAAAGTTACTTTATTTTGTTAGGTCTTTTTTATTCTTATGAAAATTACCAAAATTGAACGTTCAATTTAATTTCCACAGCAAATTAAATTCCAGGATTTTGTGTGAATCATTGACATATCTTTAAGCTAACAGCTAAAGACTGTACCTAGGTTACTCTGAAAGTAATACCTGCTTTTTATTTTCATGGAAACCACAATAAATAAAAAGAACACAATAACACCATTAGATAGAGCAAATTCTCAGCTACAAAGCAATATTTTCCAACATTATCACCACCATTAGCTATGAATTATCAACAGCTATGAACAAGTGCCGGAAGGAAGTTGCCAAGCCACTGTTATTGTATCTGAATGGTCATGGCAGTCTGGTGAAGTTCTCACTCCTTGGAAAAGGGCAAAACATAACCCCCATTTTCAAGAAGGGATAAAATGAAGATCCAGAGAACTACAGACCAGTCAGTCTCACCTCTGTGCCTGGTAAGATCATGGAGCAGATCTTCCTGAAGGCCTTACTATGGCACATGGAAAATAAAAATTAGGTGATCTGTGGAAACCAACATGGTTTCACCAAGGGCAAGTTATGCCTCACAAACTTGCTGACCTTTTCTGATGGAATTACAGTGTCAGTGTATAAAAGAATAGTGACTGATGTAACCTACGTGAACTTGTATAAAGTGTTTGACACTGTCCTGTATGACATCCTCCTTGTCAAATTGGAGAAAAAATGGATATGATGGATGGACCACTTGTTGAATAAGGAATTGGCTGGATAGTCACACTCAGAGAGTTGTAGTCAATGGCTCAATGTGCAAGTGGAGAGGGCCATAAAGATGATCAGAGAGCTGCAGAACCTCCCCTAAGAGGATAGGCTGAGAGTGCTGGAGTTCTTCAGTCTGGAGAAGGGAAGACTCTGAGGAGAGCTTATAGTGGCCTTCTAGTACCTAAAAGGAGCCTATTGGAAAGATGGGGAGGGACTTTTTATAAAGGCAAGTAGCGACTGTATGAGAGGAAATGACTTTTAACTGGAAGACAGTAGATTTAGACTAGATTTTGGAGATAAATTCTTTACTTGAGTGTGATGAGTTGCTGGAACGGGTTGCCTAGTGAGGCTGTGAATGCTCCCTCCCTGGACGCATTCAAAGCCAGACTTGGATGGAACTTTGAGCAACCTGGTCCTGAGGGAAGTGTCTCTGGCTACAGCAGGGAGGTTGGCAGTAGATGATCTTAAAGGTCCCTTCCAATCCAACCCATTCAATGATTCTATGATTCTATGTGGAAAATGTATGTGTACACTGAGGTGACATGCTCAACTGATAAACATGACAAGGGATACTGGAAAATTGCCTCTGCTTGGACCAGAAAGAAGAATCTCCCCCTTGCATCACAGTGCTCCTACACAGCAGGTACAGTGTTCTGGGGCTGGAAAAATAAAAGTGTATAGGAAACAGTCAAGACCAAAGGGAAGTACAAGCATACAAAACTGGTCCAATCAACCATCTGTATTACACCACTGCCACAAAAAAAGAAGTATGAAGAGAGCTAGCAATGGGAGACTTCTTGCTGAAAGGCGCTGAAACACCTATTTGTCATCTAGAGTAACTCTCCAGAGTGGCTCACTTCCTGCTGAGGCCTATATTTGCAATATCAAGAAGAGGCTACCATTTCTGGTAAAACCAGAGGACTAATATCCATTCCTGCTCTTGCAAGATGGGTCACATGAGGCTGTAACAAGGATATTCCAAAACATTGAAATAGACTACAAGTACCTTGGGAAGATGATGAAGGAATTGAGAGTACAGGTACTATTTTCCTCTGATGTCCCAGTTAGAGACCCATGAAGAGGGTGGCAAACAGGTTCGGTGAATAATGGTCTGTGAAAATTACGCTGCAGTCAGGACTTTGTATTCTGTGTTCTCAGATACACCTTTGAGAGACTGGACAAGCTGACATTAGTGTTGTGATTTAACCTAGAAGGTTACTAAGCATCATGCAGCTGTTTGCTCACTCCCAGTGGGATGAGAGGGAAAATCTGAAAAATGACAATGAAGTAGATCTCATGGGTTGAGAAAAATCTATTAACAAGACAAAAAAAAAAGAAAAAAAAAAGTTATTATACATATATATATATTTACTAAACAAGTGATGCATAATGCAAATACTCACCACCAACTGACTGATATCCAGCAGGTCCTCAAGCAGTGGCAGCATCCCTGACCAGAATGCTCGAGTTATCTGTTTCAGGCTTGATGTTATGAGGTATGGGATATTTTTTTAGTTATCACTTCATCATAGAGAGCTGCCAGTGTGGTTAGGCATGATATACCTTGGTGAATCCGTGCTGTCTTGTATCACCTCCTCACAGAATCACAGAATCATAGAATAGTCTGGCATATACCTTAATATCTCTTCCTAATGGCTCCACTCCATGACACTTTCCAGACACACATCTGGGGCAAAACCACCAAAAATCCTTTATCGGTCCAGTCCCTGACATACAGAAAATGCAAAGCAAACAAAAACATGTTTTCCACTTGCATTCTTCATTTGTCTTTCCATAACAGAAAATCAGTATTATGTATGAGTAAGAACTAATTAAATTAACTACCCGTGACATTTGTGCTAATGATACCAATTAACAAACAGTGAAATAATGTGTTAAGTGCAGTACAGAGCTACTGTCTAAAATATCATTAATGTGAGACTTTGTACTGTTGTGCATTACTTAGAACTCTATTGTTTTTACCCAAGTGAATATTTCAAGGGTGAAATTCAATACAGGAAGCTTCTTGAGAGCTCTTCCTGTTTACTGTAGGTCTCTGGTCTAAGTATGCTTGATTTTATTTTTATTTTTTAGTTATTTTTATTTTTAATGTTTTAATGCTGCCTTTGAATATCTTCTTTGTCTGCTCTTTCAGCAGTAGGGAGATCTGTGTCAGAGCAGGTTTGTAGACACGCGGGCACACAGTAAAATCTCAGACATCTCGGTTATAACCAAGTAAACAACAGACCCATATAAACAACTATAGCAATTTACTATCAAATCACACATTCACATCATCAAATATATAATGAGAATCTGTGCTGAAATCACAGTGTACAGCAGATTACAAATTAACTGCAAGCCACTGTCCATAGCACTGTGGACCATCAGTAATTTACAGAATAATTAGGCTATAATAACCTACAAAGAAATTTTGTGTTTTATGAAAGTAAAATGAAAACATACTGTAGAAAGATTTTCTCAAATGGTAAGGGACAAAAATCTAGAGCCTTAATGAGTTTACATACAGTGCAGGAATAGAAAATATTTTTAAGTTTTTCGATTATTCTAAAATAAACTTTTTGATTGTTTCTGACCATCTTACAAGTTGAAGAATATGGGCATCTATCAAAAGATTTGAACTGAACTCGTAGGATGATCTCGATATATAATTACCTGAGTGAGATAATGGGTGTAAAACATTAATCTTGCTATGGAGTACCTTAATTTCACATGTAATTACTATGAAAAGAAAAAAAAAAAAAAAAGTTCACTGGAATTACGTTTCATTATTAAAGTGGCCTTTTTTTTTTTCCTATTTTCTGTAACTATGTTTAGACCATAGTCTATTCTGAAAAATAGTGCACAGTATTGCACTGACGGTAAGCATAACAAAAATACACATTGGAATAGTCAAAGAAATGTTTTAAAAAGCATTTAAAAAAATATCTTAAGACTCTTTGAAAAGATGTGAATATTTACCTAAATGTGAACATAAAATGTAGCTTGTAAAGTGTAAGTATATAAAGTGTAAATATGTGTTTTTTTCATAATAAATTAATATATGTGTATTGGTGTGTACATACATATATACAAGAAGATGTGTCAGCAAGCTGTGGGGTGCATTTGACACACCAGAGTGCAAGAGATTATTCTTTTACATCATTGTCTCAAAGCTTGCTGGGGACACAGATGAATAAGTCCAAGCAAGTCCTTGACAAGGGTTGAGAAATCCACTGTCTGAGGGACACAAATGGACATGGCCAGAGGCAACAAGTGAGAGATAAGCCACAGATTAATGGCTAGGAAGTAATCTTTTGTGTGGGCTTGTCTCAAAGAAGATGGCCATCTCAGGAGGTGCTGCACATGACTCTTATCCAAGCACTGATGAATGCCACGATGGCAGAAGAAGGATAAAAAGGGGAACTACAACCATGAGGAGAGGTTTTCTGGCAGCAGATTCCTCATGAAGAAGAAGAGGTTTCTGCCATGAGAAGCCTCACAACCTGCATCTCTCCCTCCTGGACTTGCTCTGCGCTCTACCACGATGCTGAAGAAGAACCAAGGTGTCTGCCATCTGATTCCTCAATATGGAATTCCTGCATGCTTACAGACTCTCCTGGGCCTGCTACCTGAGTCCTGCTGCTTCATCCTGGATTGGCTCTGTGACTTCTTCCTGCTACCTGCTTACTGCCAGCCATGCTACTGCTGTTTTCACACCCTGCTTTTTTTTTGCTGCTTCTGCCTCAGACCTTCAAAATGGCATGCAACAGAAGTGCTGCTGGATCCTGGTGATGACTATCCCCACTTTATGCAATTCTTGCTTCTTTCCTTTTCTATCGCCTTCCTTCCCTTCCCTGATTAGGACTTATAACAAACTGGTTGGGACAACATTTGAACGATTGTTTCTTAATCTCACACCGGGTATATATAGTAAAAGAACCTCATCTCCCTCCTATAGATTGGAGCAAGACACAGAAGGATGGAATGCTATCCAGAGAGACCTAGACAGGCTTGAGCAGTGGGCCCAGGATAATCTCTTGAGGTTCAAGAAAGCCAAGTATGAGGTCTTGAATTTGTGACAAGGCAACCCCCACTACAAATACAACCTGGGGGATGGAAGGATAGAGTGTAGTCCTGCTGAAAAGGACGTGGGGGTACTGGTAGATGGTAAGCTGGACATGAGCCAACAGTGTGCCCTTGCAGCCCAGAAAACCAACTGTATCCTGAGCTGCAACAAAAGAAACATGGCCAGCTGCTCAAGGGAGGCAGTCCTGCCCCTGTGTGCTTGTAGGACCTCACCTGGAGTACTGTGTCCAGATATGGAGTTCTCAGTAGAGGAGAGACATGGACCTGTTAAACTGTGTCCAAAGGGGAACCACAGAAAAGATCCAAGGGATGGAACACTTGTCCTCTGAGAACAGGCTGAGAGAGCTAGGACTGTTCAGCCTGGAGAAGGCTTATGGGAGACCTGATAGCAGCCTTCAGTATCTTAAGTGGGGCTAGAAGAAGGAAAGGGAGAGACTTTTTAGCAGGATCTGTTGTGATAGAACAAGGGGAAATGGTTTCAAGGTTAAAAAATAAATATTTAGATTAGATCCAAGGAGAAAGTCTTTTACAGCAAGGGTGGTGAGGCACTGGAACAGGTTGCCCAGTGATGTGGTAGCTGCTCTGTTCCCTGGAGACTTCCAAGGAGAGTCTGGATCTGTTTCTGGGCAACTTGATCTAGATGTAGATCTCCCTTTTAATTGCTGGGCAGTAGGACTAGATAATCTTTAAGTATTCCTTGAAACTCTAAGAATTCTATGATTCTATGAATGTATATTTGTGAAAATGGAATATATGAGTTGTATTAGGATTTTCATTTCTTAAAATTACTAAAATACAATGTCTCACAGAATTAAAGGCAAAAATAAGTACTGTTGGTAAAAGTTAAACCAAAATATCTATTATCTATTACTATTGTTCAGTCTGGAGAGGAGGCTCAGAAGAGACATTATTGCTCTCTATGAATACCTGAAGGGAGGTTGTACTGAGCTGGGGGATGGCCTCTTCTCTCATGTAACCAGTGATAGGACTAGAAGGAATGGCTTCAAGCTGCACCAGAGGAGATTCAGGCCAGATGTTAGGAAATACCTTCTCTGAAAGAGTGGTCAGGCACTGGAATGGGCTGCCCAGGGAGGTGGTGGAATCACCAACCCTAGATGTGTTCAAGGAACTTTTGAATGTTGTGTTGAGGGACATGGTTTAGTGAGAACTATTGGTGATGGTTGGACTGAATGATCTTGTAGGTCTTTTCCAACTTTGGTGATTCTGTGATTCGAAATTGCTCATTTTTTGGGGCACAGCTCAGGTTGTACTGACTTTGTTCCTAAAAGTGAAGCTAGCCTTCAGTATGCCCATTTGTTTGTTAATACTAGCTTTTCTTTGACCATAAACACTGTCTGATCTGTTTGAAAGCTGTAGACAGCTTGCTTTGGGATGTTTATCCTACCTTATGTTTAACCAGACAATAAAAATGTCTACTTTTTCTCTTCAGCTTTGAATGCCAGACAGACAGACAAACAGCAGACAGACACAGAGAGAATTTGCCATGATCAAAACAAAGATGGGAGTAGAAAGATGTATAATCAAGTCATCTGGTGTAGATACAGCTTTTACTAGTATTAGGTAATAATTAGGAATTGGATTTAATTAAGATTATGATCATATCAGTGAAGATGACTGAGATTTCTATGTGCTGTAGCTAACACTACAACTAATACTGAACTGAGACTTTATTTTACAAATTATTGTGATTTAGGAAAGTATCAAGCACAATTCCTTGAAGTGTCAACTAAGATTAACACAGTTGCAATTTTATTGCACCTTCAACTACAGTAACCTGATCTTGTTTCCAGGACTGTAGTTATTTTAGTCAGTGTTGTTCAGAAAATATATTTTATTAAGACATTTTTTCTTGTTTTGTTTTTTTGTTTTGTTTTGTTATTGCTTCCCAATAAAGAAGGGATAGTTATCTATTATATTAGATTTACTGATACTAACCTAAGCAATGCTATAAAATTTCTGTTTGAAATCATCACGATAATATGTATAGATAATCATTAATGAAGATGTAATAACTTGAAATGAAAAATGAGGAAATAAGAATATGAACAACTACAGCTGTATATTGATTTCAATTTGTGGTTCAGATATTGTATCTCTCTATTAAAATTCTGTTTTCGTCTCTTTGTATAGCCACATAATTTCAGTGGGCCAATTCAGAAGTTGGTATTTTGATGCAAAATTCAGGAATTGCAGCTAGAATCAGTTTTAAAAAATGAGGGAGAGAAAACAAACAAACAAACAAACAAACAATAGTAATCAATAGTAATAGTAATTAAAATACTTACCTTTTTTTTTTTTTTTTTTTTTTTAACAGTGCCTCAGACTGTAAACATCCTTAAAAATATTTGCCTCCTGCCTGGTAAATAAGAAGTTATATTTATTATCTATTGAATCTTTAGACTTAAGAGTAAAAATAAATAAATAAAAATCTTAGTTTATTATTAAGCTATGACCTTGATGCCATCAGTGAATGCTAAGGGAATTTTTTTTGCAGAAATAGATTTCTTCTGAGCAAATCATGCTGCTGCCTCTACTTCAAGAGTTTGTAAGAAGCTCTGATTTAGCAGAGAAATGTAAAGTCGCTTCAAATGATCTTTAGATACCATGTATCTTTAGATGACAATGAGATCTTGGAAGATCAAGGTAGTTTATCTTAGTTATGTCCTTTCAAATGTTTTTGCCCCATTTTTGCAGGCATTCAAGTTATGTTATATTCTTAAGTGACGTTACAGAAATCACCAATTTTAATACAATGTCAAAACTAAAAGAACTACTATAATTAATAGCAGTATTTTTTCTATATTGAGGGGTAATTGAAATATTATTAATGTATTATTAGTAGTAATTATTAATTATTAATTAGTAATTAATAATTAATAATTAATAATTAGTAATTATTAATTATTAATTAGTAATTAGTAGGAAACTGATAAATATGCTGTATAATTTTTTCTTATTAGCTATATATTATGTTGAATGTAGCTAGATTGTTTCTCGAAGGAATAGATAACTATAAGAATCTTTCAGTTCTGTCTCCTTTCTTTCCTTTTTCTCTTTTTCTTCTCAGAAGGAGTTTATTGACTGGGTACTCCATTTTCTTTAGATTTACTGTAAGATCTTTGGAAAAGACCTGAAGAGTTGTAATCTGACTGGCACAAACCATGAGAGATACATATTGGTAGTGTTTCATAGACCTTTGTCTTCTGTCTCCTTTAAAGAGTATATTTCATGATCCCGTGATGCATAAAGCAATAATCTCATGGATAATTATTTCAATGAAAAATCTTAATTATCTCAGAAAGACAGAGCAAGAGATTTAGATATTAAAATGTTTTCTTTTCAATTGAGTTCAATCACTCTGCAGAGCAGATAAGTATCAAAGCATTTAGATATCTTATATTACTTCTGTACAACTAGCTAAATATGTTTACTATGAAGTAAATAAATAAATAAATAAATAAACATATATTCATTCATCTTCCCTTTCTGACAGCAAAAAAATTACATGGTTATTTTCATGTGATGCAAATCCTGGTAGCTTGTGAAAGAAATCATCAAACTATTTTGTTTTATTTACAAAAGCAAATTTTACTTCCAGTTGGGAAATAAACTAATAAAGGCTGGGATTGTTTAAAATTCAAATCAGACATTTAGGACTGTAAAGAAACAAATATATCTGCTAATGCCAAAAACAGTGTAGGTATAATCCGTATTCTAGTAACTTTGTGAGTAATACCTAAATTAGGTAGAGAGTGGAGCTCTCATCACTGATGAAATGACTATGAAATCTCCAGCTCTCAAAATTTAGTTCCCAGATGCCCTTTAAGCATTAATGAATCCTATAGGAGTGCTTTAAGAATGTGTATCACACCATGCTCTGCCACAGCGAACGAATAAGAAATTGATCATCCAAAATTTTATGAAGGCTCAGAACTGAATGTGAGTTTCAAGTATTTAGATGTCATGAAGATTCAATGAGCATTGCTATACTCATTGGAAGCAACATCATTGCTTAGTGATTCTTCTAGTACAAATTTACAAGATGGGTAAAATTCTGTGGGTCTAAGCAGCACCCCAGGTGCTGAAATTCACTAGCTGAAATGACATTTAGGCACACATTGAATCCTTTCGTGCAAACACCTTAAATTCTTGTGTGATTGTGCAAAGAAATGAGAGCTATTTCTTCACACATAGATCGGATTTGGTCCTCTTGGGAATTCTCAAATCTGAGAGCCATTCATATTTGTAATGAAACATTTTGACTCGTGGAATACTGTTTTACTTTGCAATCATTACCATTAAAAACAGCAAGACTACTTTTTAAAATTATTATTATTATTTAAAAATACATTTGATTATTGGCCTACAAATTACAATGAGCTATTCAGCAAGACACACCACAGGAACTTTTACCTGACTATTCTTAAAATGACCATTTTTGCATATTCTACAAAATGGAATCTATGTCAGCTATAAAATCAAGGAAACATTTGGGTTAGATTGTATCTATAATAATAATAATAATTACCTTTAGCACGCATCTAGCAATTTTCATCTGTAAAACACTTCCTATCAGCATTAGCTTCTTATTTTTCACAGAACATGATCAAGGTAGGGAGTTATTCCACTTGCTTGTAAGTGGATGCATTGTTGGCTTGCAGATGATTGTTCACTGAACAGAATGAAAAAGAAAGGAAAATTAAAATCCAACCATAAATTTTGCAGGAGGAAAAAAAGAAAACAAAACAAAAAAAACTTTAATATTATTGGCTTTAGGAGTAAGACACAGTCTGATGAAATAGTTCTGCTCCTCAATCCACACAAAAAGCTTGCTGAGTCAATAATGGCTCAATGGACTCATAGTTTCTGTGAAATATTACTTCCATTCAAAACGTTTATTTTCCAGCGCACCATGTGGAAAGAACCTTCTGCTGAATCACTGTTTTCCTGAGTTCAGGGAGTATGAAGAAACTGTCTCTCATTCTCCCTTCTTATCTGACATAACTGTTCCTCACAAGGTAACATATCTCTAGAGTATCCTATCCAAGATGGCTGCCCCCCCCCCCCCCCCCCCCATATTCCTCACACTCTTGGCTCTTAGAAAATTCTTGGCTGCTTTCTAGAGTAACATTAGGAGCTAGATTTTGCCTGTCTGTTTCATTCTTTCCATTATACCAATTTTCTATAACTGCACTGCCGTTGCTTGTCACTTACATAACTGCAGGAGATCATCTTCTTGCAACAATTGCATGATCTAAACAGATGTTTTAAATTAACATTTCAAATACATAAGGAAAAAAATATGAACCAAGGAAACGAGTTAGGAAGGAAGGAAGGAAAAATAAAAATATATGGACTTATATATAAGAAATAAATCATAATTTTAAAAGTCAGTTTTAATAATTTGGACAGTTTAGAAGTGATCTCTTTTGAAGGAAGTGTAATACACAACAGTAAATTCGTATTGGTAGACATTGGTATGTTTCTGAGCATGATTTTTTTTTTTTTCTTCTTTTTTGGAAGGTTGAAAAGTATTGATTCAGTAACAAAGAATTTTTCACCAATTCATTTTTTCAACTTTTTTTTTTTTCTATTTTTTCTAGGATCATGTATTTATAACATTTTAAAAAGTTTCAAGACAGTAATTATGTTTTTGAATGCACAATGTCATTGCGAAGACAGTGTAATTTAAATGTTTTAGTCCCTTCCACGTCTACCCTTTCTTGTTAGTGTCATCCCAATCTCAGTTAGGATGTTGCCTTCTTCTGTTTCTAGACAAGATTGATACATGCTTATATTTCCTCACATTTTTCTATGCATTGCTCTTTAATGTGATTTTCTATCCAAATGTTATATATATATATATATATATATATGTATTTATCTATCTATCTATCTATCTATCTATCTATCTATCTATCTATCTATCTAT
>JAPSGF010000052.1:5462929-5485995 GCA_035772895.1 Perdix hodgsoniae
TATCTATCTATCTATCTATCTATCTATCTATCTATCTATCTATCTATTTATTTATTTATTTTTGTCCTGTATTTTTCCCCTCTCTACTCTATCTTTCTTCCACAGATTGACTTTTTCAGTCCCAGACCTCTATCCTTTGGTTCCTCTAGTCAGCTGCGTACAGATATCTATTAATATCCAGATAATAATTTTTTCTACTTCTAGTCTCCTTTTCTTTTTGCTTCTCATATAAGCATATTTAACTTCCTTTCCCCTGCTTGTGTCTGGGTCTTTCTATCCCACACAACAGAAAGTAATCTAAAATTGTTCAATCTATCTATTCATCTGTCTGCTGAACCACTGAATAATCCACTGAAGTATTCAAAAATAGTACAATTTTAAAGCCACATCAAATAACTAGAATGAATTAAAAGTCAGAATAAATAATTAGAATATACGTCTAAGCTATGAGAACTGCGGTTTATTTTCATAAGGACTGATCATGATTGTTTGTAATCATATTAATCATAGAAACAATCACTGAATAGCAGTGTTTCATATGAATTTCATATGTAATCTTCTTTTCAGGAAGTCAAGATCTCTTTAGAGTCTGTAGATAAATTCAGCATATACAGCATATCTTTTTTTCAAATATTATGACACAGCTAATTTTGAAAATGTACATTCTGTTCTCAAAACACATAAAGAATTAAATAATGCAACATAAGAATGGTATGTGGAATAAATTGAAAATATAGTAGTGTAAAAACAGATGAATTAAAACATTCAGTCATAAAGTCTGTAATGGAGATAGTAGGAGGTTGAAGAAATTAAAGGAGGAAATGAGGACAAGCTTTTCTTTTTAATTAGATTTGGCGTGAGATGGAATGTAAATAATGAATAATTAAATTCCTCCCCCTCCAAAGAAATTTTCAAAATATTAGAAATTTTATAAAAGAAAGGCAAAGAAGGCAAAAATTAGGATAGTGTGATTAATTTAGACATAATGATTTAAACAGTTATAAAAACATGTTTAAAACAGAGCTGGACAAACTATTCAAAGACAGCAATTAATCCAAAATATATTTCTGTTGTGGAATCACAGGAGATTAGAACAAGATATACAGAAATGTACATACAATAAAATATTGTCTGAGTATATAAAACCTTTCAAAGTCTAAAAGACAAACCACTTAAATATTTCTTGCAGTTTCATGCAAATATCTGATTATTTTATATTTAAGTAAATCAAGTTCTCATTTTCTCCATAACTAAAAAATATCTATTCACCATGATCATCACTACACAATTTTCGTATCTTTCTCTTGTGAAATATTCTGAGTAATTCTCCTTATTATCTGGTTATTTTCACTCAAATTCCCATCTATTGGAATTAATGCCTCAGAACACTGTTTGTGCCCAGAAGAATGTACAACTTTCTGTAATTGCAAAATTTTTTCATCTGTCTTCTAAAGGTTTGAACTTCATAAATTCTCGTGCTAAAACTTACCCTGTATTTTAATAGAAATTTAGTGATTTAATAGAAATTTTTAGTGATTTAGAGTTGATACTGTACAGAATTTTCAGTGTTAAGTTCTGGAGATTCCTTTTACACAACATTTATGTGTTAGACATCTAAGGCTGAGATGTTCACCTCAAATTTAATTTCTGTCCGTTGAAGATAAATATGCACTTCCAGAGGGTGACTGTTTTGATGTAATTTGGTTGACTTCCAAAGGATTGTATTAATCACTCTCTCAAGATGCTTTCATTGAAGATAACACAAGCCTAAGATGACTAGTGCAGTACTAGATATTGAATTTTAAAACACTGATGTTCAGGCAAACCAGTTCTACCTGATATTTTTTGTTACTACCTGCACTTTCAAATAATAACTAGTCTTTGTAGTTCAGTAAGAGCAAAAGGTATTAAATATCTTTAAAGTCTCAGTCTTTTGCTGCTATAATTATATTACTTATGTTACATATGATACTTTGCATGGGATTTCTTCAAAAGCTTAATACGGGAAGGGAAGGGAAGGGAAAGGAAGGGAAGGGAAGGGAAGGGAAGGGAAGGGAAGGGAAGGGAAGGGAAGGATCAGAGGTAGTAGGATTTCAACATCTGGATCACCTCTACTGTGCCATTGTTGTATATTGCAGTGAATACTGAATACATTGACAAGTTAATTTAGTATGGGTGTTCTTGAATATTATACATTATGACCACCTTTTTTTTTTTATTATTTTTTTCTTTGAAAATACTCTGTCTGATTAATATTTTGTTTAGTAATGGCTCAGTGGGATCTAGCAACTACTCCGAGAAAGCTGAAATATAAAAATGGCTTCTGTAACTGTCTAAACTTGTGACTTCTTTTATGATACACTTGAAATTAAGACCACTTGATCAAATACAGAAATAATATCACATTCAAAATAGATGTCACCTTCCCACACATTTAATAAACAAAACTTTATTCTGCTTGCCACATTCTAATCTTTTTCTGCACTTCACTCATATTATTCAGAGACTATTGTTGTAGAACAGAAAGTAAATGAATGTTTTATTCTGATCTCTAGTTGCCTGGAGACTAGATCCCAGAAGTACAAGATGTCTCTCCTGTTGAAATTGAAACACTAGATGCTCTGCTCATCTGTCATTTCCAGTTCATGCATTTGTTGTCTAAATACGATTTCTCTTGTACACCTACTCTTCTTAAGCTTGTAACCTGTATATGTTATGTTCATTTGAGACACTGAACGATTATTAAAGAAGTTCAGTTTATCACAAATGAGTCAAAATATTGCCTATAAATTATAGTCTTAGAATTTTATTCAAAACTCAGTAGGAATGCAAATGTCACATGAATGGCTATTCAGATAAAATCAACAGACTGACATAGTTGAGCTACAAAAATAGAAAATAATAAAGGAATTGGTAGGCTTGCAGACTTCTGTTCCAGTTCCAGTATTTTTAGATCTCAATCTGACCTAAGATAGTATCCAAAAAGGTAAGATTTTTAACTTAGATCACTACAGACACTAAATAGATCATTTATCTTCTACTATTTGAGATGAAAGACAATTACATGTATTGTTACCTGAATAATACAGACAGGAATTTGAATATTTTGCTCAGTATACAATGGACTACAAGAATTTTCGATAAGGAATGACAAACAATAAAATAATGATAATAATAACTGTAATAAGAGTAGTAGTAGTAAACAGAACAGAAATGATCTCTTGTGATTAGGCTGAGGAAGAGCAGAACTATTTAAGTGTATTCATTTTTGAATCTATTTAATTACTTGTTTATGTGTGTTTGTGTGCCTGAAATTTTCTCAGGCATGGCATTCCTTTAATCTACAGCTGTGTCCCTTCTCCATGTATTAAAGAGAGAATATTGCCTCTAGAATATAAACATAATTCTAATGTGTAAATAATTTTGCAATCACGAAGAACAAATGTGTAAGTACTTCAGTCTTTAAGGATTGTCCGATGGATAAATATCCCAACTTTCAATTAATGTTTTTCTTATGTTGAAGAATATGATTAAATGTATTAATCACGACATTTCATACTCTGTATTAAAAACAATTCTGGAACAAAAGATGTGTAAAAACAGTTATGAGAATATTGAGTTTTGTATGTTTGTTTACTTGTTTTCCATTTAATAGTGCTTTTATCTTCAAAGGTAACAAAAACTTGTAGTAGAACATCATTCTAACATATCTAGTATTACACTGAACGTTTCTGTTTAATGATGAAGAACTATTATACGTCTCAGTTTCTTTCAATAACCATATAACAGCAATGCTGCTGTGGAGCTGAATGAAATATAATTCTCCTATATCAAGTTCTTAGATGGGGTTACAACAAAAGAGAGAGAGAGGAAAAAAACAAAAACAGAAACAAAAAAACCCCTCTCCATTATCAAGGTAATTAGTTCCATAAATTTCTTTACGTCTTGAGTGAAGAAATGGGGTGATTACATTGTGAAATTTCATTTTCCTGTGGGGACATGTTAATTTATGGGCACATGTAATATTTGTTTCACCACTAGCTTTCCATATTCTGTACATTTACTTCATTATGTGGAAAAGAAATATTTTGAAACATCCAGGATTTTACATATATTATAACATGTATATCTATGTATTTTTAATTTAGAAAAAATATTTTTAGGAGACGTATTAGATTTTCACCTTCATTAAGCACACAGTGAAGTTTAGAGACCCACCCTGCCCCTCTTCCAAAAAAGGATAGTAATTTTATTTCTATTCCTTGAGAGAATAAAATATTTAATTTCTATATTGAGAAAAATATCATTAAAGACCACTGAGTGTGGGAACAATGTAATTATTACAAAACATTATTAGTAGATTTGGGGACCATGTTTTATTAAATTTTATTTCATGGGAAATATACAAAGCTTTTTCTATAGTTCTATTAGCCCATCATAATATTACTTCTGTTAAAGGCTAATAGTATTATTATTATATCTACTTGATCTTGCTGTATATTTCAAGCACCCTGAGGTAGATGCTAGTCAATCTCAACAATGTGTTTTCTTAAACCGTTTTGTTGGACTTAGGGTCCCAAAGATAATACGGTCATCCTACCACTGCTGCTTGGTGCTTATAGTGGGGATAGGTTTGCTGTGGCAGATCATCAGCACCTTAAGTACTTTAACAGGAGGAAAGTGGTCACTGCATGGAAGCTTACCCACTGATGGCTGGGTCTTGAATTTTTCCTTCAATGAGGAATTCACATGTTGCTGCTCCATGGACTGCCATTTTGACTATGGCTCACAGTGGTGACATCATATCTCATCACTGGTAATGATACAATACAGGAAATCATCTTCAGCCTCATATTGATTCAACAGGTACTGACAAACTTGCATGCAGTGTTCTTTCTGTTCCTGTGTTCATGGGACATACCCAGAACAAACTTTGTGACAGTCCAGTTTTGCCACCACTTTTTCCACTGTATTGGAGCTGATACTCATCTCCATATACAGTTTCCTGATCATAATCCACCAATTTGCATGGATGAGCAGTTTGAGACACTCTTCATGTCATGGTGTGACAGCTGTGCATGACTGGGATCAACAGACAACTGTTAACACTACTGAAACTCACACCCACAACATTACTCTATTAACATTCACTGTTTTGTCCCCAGAAACATTCAGCAAGCATCCATGAATGTGAATGGGTACAATTTGTATTCTTCATGGAAAGCACCTTTGCCTCATATGCACTTAGACATTTGATGTCATTTTGTTAGACTGCTCTTCTGCTGCCATCTGTTGCATCTAGTTCTGACCCTCATGTTATAGGCAAAGACACCTCCCTCTAGATCAGGTTTCTCAAAGCCGCATCCAGCCTGGCCTTGAATGCCTCCAGGGAGGAGCATCCTCAAACTGACTGCACAACCTATTCCAGAGTCTCACCACTCTCACAGTAAAGCATTTCTTCCAAATATCTAGCCTATATCTACCCTCTGCCAATTTAAAACTCTTTCCCTTTTTTTCTGTCACTACATGCCCCAAAATACTTCTTTGCTCTCTTTTCATTGCCAAAGTCATTCTTGCTCAGCTTCAGATCTGTGTTTATGCTACTGGCCATTACTAAGTTTTGCAGTTGAGGGGGCATTTGCGCCATCTTGTTCCTTTATTTATCATCCTACTTCTGTGCTCCACACTGTAACCTCTCAAGGTCTCTGCTATTGCACCAGGCCTCTATTTGTCTGCCTTACATAATTGCATTAGAACCAAGATAACTACATAGATTAACTGCTTTCTACTGATATATATATATATATACATATATATACAAAGGTGAAAAAAGAAATTAATAATAGGCATGTAATCAAATGGAGAAATTGATGTTACAGCTATACTGAGTGAAAGAAAGCTGCAGGCAGGTCAAAACAAGTTCAGATGAAACAAACTTGACACGCTTTAGTCCTGAGGACATACAAACTTAGTACAGAGTTTATGACTTCTTACTAGCAATGACAGTATTATATTGCATTTACACAATGAAGTTAAAGAAGAATTCTGCCTGATCTACTGACATTCACTTGGAAACATGTAAAGTAGCTTTATGCTCCTATGCACAATGAGCCCAGTCTGTGCTATGCAGAGTTACTTGTGCATGTGTTGTAGGGCTGACTTGTCAGATTTGTTCCACAGTGGGAGAGGTTGCTATTTTCAGCCTGGACACCTGGTACCCGAAAGTCCCATTCCTTTCAGAAGTCTTTGGGGCAATGATTGGTCAGGATCTTATTACTACAGGTCTTCCCTTATAATAGAGTCAAATTTTATTAATTCAGTATATGTATAAATATATAGTTTTCACCTGATTTAGTTAAAATGAGCCACACTCCAGGAATTAATTCACCTAAACATGAGTGTGTAATGTTATTTTAGATTCTATCATAAGTGCCTTCCAATCACTTATCCAAAAAGGAATAGATGTTCCATAAATTAGATTTCTTAGCTATTGGCTCTGTAGGTACCTTTGACACTCTAGAATATTTTAAATGCCAGCAGTGTTCAAGCAACAGATATAAGTCCCAGGTATCTATAAAATTTAAGTGAGCTAGCAAGCTGCATTCCTGAGATTCACTCCAGAAACTCTGAGATGTATAGAATTCCCAGAAATAATACCTTAAGTAAGAAGCTTGATTAATGTCTTATCAAGTCATTTATGAAGTTTGAGGAGAAATCCTGGTTTTGTACAATCGCAATCAATTCCTTTTGTGTGGGATCTTGAAAGAGTTTGAATTAAGATCTCAGATTTATCATGAGAAAAATGATGTAGCAGGAAAACAAGCATCAAGGTCAATCACTTCTAAACAACTGTCATGGTAAAGTGTCAAAATTAGCATTAGACTTATAAAAAAAAATCATCATTAAACTTATTCACAAAGACCTAAGAAGTCAATACAGATATGTTTTACATTTTAGTTATGTGTTGGTTAGATCCTGTTCAGTGGAAAAGTAAATAACTGTGAAACATATGGTCAATATATGGCCACATATGGTCAATGAATGATGAAAAAAATGGTGCACTAGTCTTCTGTTGAGTAAAGAACAACATTATACAAAGTAGGCAGAGGTTCCTCTGTTGACAAATTTTAAATTGGGTCACCATTTTTTGAAAGGAGTCTGATTCTGTGAATAAACACTATTCTTGTAACAATGGATGGGATGGACGTGTCATGGATTCAAACCACCATTATGCTTATTTTCTGTATCCTGCATAGGCATTGTCATGAGCTAATATTTGCCAATATATGGCATTATATATATATATATAATATTATATAATATTATATATATATCGCCAATATATGCATTATAGTTTTTAATGAGATTCCTATTGTCTCTTCCTGTTCACTGGATTTCTTGCTGAGAACTCTGGTATCCATTCTAAAGAAGAGATTTTCTGAAATTCGTATTTCTGAGCATCTGTACTTGTGAGTCTGAAGAACGCATTGGTGTTTAGACATATCAAGACATAAGGCACTACAAATTTCAAGTTCTTAACAGGGACATGTGCATGTAGTCATACTAGAATCATAGAATCATAGAATCACTTAGGTTGGAAAAGACCTTAGAAATCATCAAGTCCAACCACAACCTAACTGTACTACCCCAACTCTAATAACCTTCCACTAAATCACAACCTTGTGCACCACATCCAAACAGTTTTTAAACACATCCAGGGATGGTGACTCAACCACCTCCCTGGGGAGCCTATTCCAGTGCTTAACAACCCTTTCTGTAAAGAAGTGTTTCCTGATATCCAACCTAAACTTACCCTGGTGCAACTTAAGGCCATTTCCCCTCATCCTGTTATGTGTCACCAGTGAGAAGAGACCAACCCTGCTCTGCTGTAAGCACCTTTCAGATATTGGAAGAGAGCAAGGTCTCCCCTCAGCTTCCTTTTCCCCAGACTGAGCAGCCCAGTTCCTTCAGTCTCTTCTGGAAGGGTTTATTCTCCAAGCCCTTCACAAACCTTGTTGCCCTTCTTTGGTCCTGCTCCAGCACATCGATGTCCCTCCTGTACTGTGGTGCCCCAAACTGAACACACTACTCAAAGTGAGGCCTCACCGATGCCCAGTACAGAGGCAGGATTACTTACCTAGTCCTGCTCACCACACCGTTCCTGGTACAAGTCAGGATGCCACTGGCCTTCTTGGCCATCTGGACATAATTCTGGATCCAAAGTTTTTTCTTTGCTACATCTTTGTTTGGGTATATCTCTTAAGTAATGTTAACCTTTTTTTTTTTAATATTAATTTTAATAGCAACTGGCATATTTTTTAATTAATAAAGACATGAAATTTTTTTTTGAGGAAGTACAGTAAATTATGAGTACATTGCTTCAGTGACTGATACCTTATCACACAGGGGGTTAAATCATACTGCAAACTAGAACCGTTCAAGCAATGAGACATTGCTAGACACTAGAGAACATGAAATTGATTTTCTACAGTTTTGATTATTTGTGAATATTTCAACATTGGCTATTATTTTTCTCCGATTATCCACAAACACTTAAACTATACATAAAATATATCAGAATGGAATTATCCATTGCTGTTATTATATGGATTCCCATTCCCAATTTGAATATATTTTTATTATTAGAGATCATTCTCTTCTCTTGAAGTTTCAGCCATCAGTCAGTCAGTAATCAAAAATATAATAATGTGATCAGAAAAATTGTTTTGCTCCTGAAATTCCAAATGTAAAATCTGATGCACTATTAAGTCTGTGATGAAAGAATAACTTGTCTGTAACATTCTGTTACAGCTTACAAAACACAAATTTCCTCTGCAGAATAAACAGCAACAAACCAAAACAAAAACATAAAAAAATAGAAAGTCCCATAACTGCAATTTCCAAGTTTTACAGAATCTTGCTTTATTCAAAATTGTTCTAATCAGCAGAAGCACTGCTGATCTCCTGTTTCTGCTGTAGAATTATTCTTAGAGAAATAACACAATTTCTGACTGCAACAGTGTGACTCAGAAGTGTGGGAGGCATCATCTTAGAAAATGGTCCATAACTGTGAATCTTATTCCACCAAGAGAATACAGACATTATAGTCATCAAGCCTAAATCCAGAAGTTATTTTCTTTGTTACAGCTTTGGAGTATAACATGAGAGGTAGTTTTAATTTCTGTTTATTTTTCTGTAGTGAAGGTAATAGAACAGTTCTAAGAATTCCAAGCCTATATTAGGATTACAGAATCCAGGAATTCTTCTTACCACTCAAATTAGATATGTCCTAGCAAGATACCATTTCAGGACAACTGCTGCATGCCTCTTCACCTTTTTTTCAACGTTTATCCACTCTTCACTTCTTCTTTCACCAATGGAAGACATAGAATATATTTTATATATCTTTCATACCTAATCTGTTTCAAATTTTAGATGTGTCAGTAAAAAAACCTGCAGAACTTGTTGATGACATCAACTTCTGCATGCACTGTTTAGGACCTCTACATAAAATAGGGCTGAAATTATCATAAATAATTAGAGCTGAGACTATTTCTAGTTGTCATTTCTATTCTTCAGTTGTTGAAAGAACTGATGGAATTACTAATTTTCCAGCTTCTGTCAGGAATCAGAATATGTGTGAGGTAATAATTGCCATTGTTTGTATCTTCACTATGAGATTAAAGTATAAATTGCAAAGATAGAAACCAAGGACATGAAAGCAGTTTTTAAAATATATATATTATTATTATTTTATATTTATTTTCACCTCATATTTTTCAGAAGAAATAATGTGTAATTACATACACAACAATCCATACATTCAATTCAATATTATGTTATGTATACTTTGCCAGGTTGTTAAGATTATATGTGCTCTATACAGATCACTCAATTTTATATTGGAGAAGACTAACACTCAAATATGGTATTAATATCAATTCAGATATTAATTAAAGCCTACAAACGTCAACAAAATCAAAGTATTAGGCAAGTTTGCTATACAGTTAAACGTCAGCAGATTTTTTTATTAATAAAAGAGAAATCAACAACTTAGAAACTACTAGAAGTTGTGTGCATAGTGTATATAAAGTGTATATAACAACATTACTCCCTAAATATATGTACATATTAGTATTTTCAATTACACCTTGTTCTTATATTATTTTCAAACACTTAAGAGCAGTTTCCTATACCATGGATATCCACCCAGAAATTGTACACTGACTTTTTCTGGTGCAACTTACACAGTAAATTCTATTTGTTGAATCTGAAATTGAATAAAAGTTCAACAGAAGATTAAAACTTTGAAGCAAGCTGAGCTGAAATTCTGAGTTTCACTACATGAAGTACTGAGGAAAAAATTGAAACAATGCTTTGATCAATTTTTTCTCATGTTATTGTTTCTGAAAAAAAAAAAAAAGTTCAAGAAGCTTAAATAATTTCAGTAGAATTTAACATTTGAGTAGAGCCTGGTGCCTTTATGAGATTCACTTCTTTTAATATTGAAATATTCCACGGTGAATAAAGTTAAGAATATTGAGAAACTACCTAAGTGCCTAATTGTAGTCAAAAACATAAACAAAATTTTTCTTTTCAACCTTACTCAATATCATTATGTTTTGGGTTGTCATTTTATCTACAAATACAACACCATTGTCCTTATTATTATTTCAGTACTTATAAAACAACATAAGGCAAGCTTACTTTGTACGACCAACTTCTTCCTATGAGTTTTGAAGTAAACTTAAGTCAACTTGGCAGTAGACTGCTCTGAAGCACTTCCATTTATGGAAGTGTAATAGCACTTTCAGCCATACTTTCAAGATAAATAAATAGATTATTCTTTGAAAAAAATATCCAGAAGAGGAAATTCAGTTCTTCTCTCTATTATTATTTTTCATTACAAATGTTAACATTTTACAGAGCTGTTGTAAATTTTGCCAGGAAAATAAGAGATCTGTTTCCCCAACAAATTGCTTTTTCCAAATACATTTCATATCACATGATTTTTCTGCCTACAGTGTTTCCTAACCACCCATGTCTTGGTTTTCACTGTTAAGTGAAATTAAATTTAACAAGATATTGAAGAAAACATTTCATAAATAAAGTATTATATTTGCCTGGGGCCCAATCTTCTTTTGACTCCCATACTTTCCTCAGTGAAAACAAAAGTAGAAAAAAATAAGATCTGCTTGTTTTTGTTTGTTTGGTTGGTTGTTTGGTTTTGTTTTGTTTGTTTAAGGAGAACACAAAGTAATTATCATTCAAAATCACTATATAGTTTATGTTCATCTTATCACAGGTGAATTTAATGGGCTGTTCAGATAACCTCAAAGCATAGCTTTCTTTCATCTCAACCCTTGTAATAGTCTTTTTGTCACACAGTCATGTCATTTATGAAAAGTAATTAGAGTAAATGGAAAGACCTAATAAAACATAAAGGCATGTTCAACCTGTAGCCTAAGTGTCACATGTGACGTGGCACAGAACAGAATGTGGCCCATCCTCTGTCCTCACTCATGGTAGTAGTTCTGCTGTTCTGAACAGCCTGGCCTGGCCTAGGGCGTGCAATCACCACACAGCAACAATCAAACTTGAATGTGCTATTAACTCTATCTTGGCTGACACCAAGACATGGGGCTCAATACAAGGCCAGTTAGAGCAAATGATTTTCTGCATTTTGATACACTGGTAAATCATTCAACTCAAAGAATGTCATCAAGTAACTCTACTAGACATTTATAAGCTCTGTCTCAACAGAGGGCAATAACCCTCACTTCACAATTATGCCTTATTCATATCATCACTCTTTGGCATTATGTACATTTATGAATAATTGTTCTCTAAAATGAAGCACAGGAAAAATAAAATTTCATCCCAAATTTCTCACAAATGCTTTGAGAACTCAAAAAGAATTGCAACCACTTCCACTGAATTTTACTGATGTGTTTATTTCAATAAAAAAGGTCAAATACCCCATCCATGTTGTGTTTTGTTAATCAACTTTTATGCATTTTAATCAAAATAAAAATATTTTGTTATTTACATATATTAACTATGTTATAGACCTTTTAAGGCCTGCTCTGAAATTAATGTTTCTGGTTTTATGATATTGGCCATCTCATCAGAGGCAAATGTTTGTGGTATGGCAAAAGAGGTTGAACCTTCCCACCAGTATTTCATTACATTTTGTTGCTATGTGACAGGTGACAGAAATGTCTAACAAAAAGGCATCTGACATTGGATTGAATATGAAATGAAGGTGTGTCAATGAATTTCTCCATGTGGGAAAAATGGCACCCATTGATCAACACTTGAATGTTTACGGAGTCCGAACAGTGGATATGAGGACACTGAAGCAGTGGGTGGTGTTTCAGTGCTGGTGACAGCAACGGTGGGTCACCTCTGCTGGTTCAGATTTATATGAGCATGGCATGTAGGCTTCTGTTCACTGCTGATGAAAATGCTGAGCTAATGCTTTGTATCTGAGAATTTGCTCTATTAAGCAGGCTTACTGTACTCACTGTATCTGTTGTAGTTTCCATGGAAATAAACAGGAAGCATTACTTTCATAGCAACCAACATAGATGCAGCCCAGAACAATTCCTCAGTGTGGCCCAGGCAAGTCAAAAGGTTGGACACTCATGCAGAATAACATCTACATTTATTAATAAGGAAGGTAATGGCTTTGTTCCAGAATTCTTATTCTCAGTCTTTTGTTTTACCTAGGACTGCTTTCTGAAATCAGTGCTCTTAAAAATTTTTCTTCCAATGTTCTTTGGAAAATGAAATGACAATCACTCTTGCTAATGATCCCATTGAATTAATATTAGAAGTACACGTGTAATTCTTCTGCTATAAGTGAGACAAAGTGAGTCCTTCAGTAAATTAGGTTTTTGAGCTGTTCACCTACGTGACAATTGTAATATGATCCCAAGAGACTTTGTGTAGTCATTATACAAACACATTTACAGCCTTTTGAATGTGACTATTCCTCACCATTGATGATGCCATAACAAGTTCAGAAGGCAAAAAAAAATTGGAGTGATATCAAGGGAGTAGTTCAAAATTTAAAAAAAAAAAAAAAGAAAGAAAAAAAAAGGTTTTGGACATAAGCAGGAGAGAGCGTATGTGTCTGTGGGTCCGTGTGTGGTACGTATGGTCTGCTCCTGTGGTGTGTTATCAGTTCCATCAGAATGACGCAATTGAGCCAATTCCAAGATTTTGCTGTTGAAACTACTGTACAGAAAGTCAAAGTGGAGGCATAGATTTCAACTGCTTCACAATAACTACTGCAGAGTTAGTGGAAACTAATTTTAGTAACTGATAATAGAAACACATGAACAGTATCTGTTCGGATAGTAGGCTGGATCATTCACTGGCAGGCTTTCCATGGCTCCAGAAAGCATCCTAATTCTGTAACATTTTGAATCCTGATACAAGGAATTACAGTTAAATGAGAGGATGATTCTTTCAATACTGACTCGGGGAAGGGGACACAGTATAAGAAATTTGATTTTAGTTATTGGGCCACTGATTTGTTATCCAGTTTTATCATTTGCTGAAGTATTTGTTGCTTTGAGTTCCTACAGCTAATGCGAAGGGATACCATGATGACAGTTTCCATTTGAATGGTCAATCTGTGACAAGTTATGTCTGTATGCCTATCTCTAATCTCTAGAGCTTTACAGTTATGATAAAGTAGGTGGAACAAATGGAATTACCTTGATAAACATAAAATCTTAATTTACTTTAAACATCTGAGAATAATTATCTATTTGCATATTCTGGGATTGCTGATAAATGTTCTAGGCTGTCTGGTACAGGCAGCCTAGTAAAAGACAGGAATACTCTGGAAAGAGTCCAGTGGAGGGCCACAGAAGTGATAAAGGTTCTTCATGACCTCTTTAATGAGGAAAGGCTGAGCGATCTGGGTCTGTTCAGAACTGAGAAAAGAAGACTAGGGGGATCTGATCAATATCTATAAATATCTAAGGTGCAGAAGGTAAAGGGACGAGGCCAGACTCTTTTCAGTGGTCTGTAGTGATAGTGATAACAAGGGGAAAAGGCCACAGACTGAAGCATGGGAAGTTCTGCACAAATGTGCATAAGCTTCTACATGGTAAAGGTGACAGAGTACTGGAATAAGTTATCCAGAGAGGTTGTGGAGTCTCCTTTTCTGAAGATGAGCCCGGACACCTACGTGTGTAACCTGGTCTAGGGAACATGCTTTGGCAGGGAGGTTGGACTAGATGATCTCTAGGCAACTTTTACCCTTGCATTCTTTCTCACGAGCTCTCTCTTTTCCACCCAATGGATGAGGTCGTTCTTGACCAACCTGGTACCTTCCTACGATGTTGTCACTGGCTCAGTGGATGGGGGGAGAGCAGTGGATGTAGTCTATCATGATTTCAGCAAGGCATTTGATACTGTCTCCCACAACATCCAGATAATAAAGCTGAGGAAGTGTGGGATAGATGAGTGGACAGTGAGGTGGGTTGAGAACTGGTTGACTGACAGAGCACAGAGGGTCATCATTGGTGGTGCAGAGTCTGGTTGGAGACCTGTAACTTACAGTGTTCTTCAGGGGTGGGTGCTAGGTACGGTCTTGTTCAACATCAGTGATCTTGATGAGAGGATAGTGGCCTCCCTCAGCAAGTTTGCTGATGATATGAAGTTGGGAGAATTGGCTTACGCACCTGAAGGCTGTGCTGCCATTCAGCAAGACCTGAACAGGCTGGAGAGCTGGGCAGTAAGAAACCAGATAAGGTTTAACAAAAGCAAGTGTAGAGTCTTGCATCTAGGGAGGAATAATTGTATACACTGGTACAGGTTGGGAGATGACCTGCTGGAGAGAAGCTCTGCAGAGAGTGACCTGGGTGTCCTGGTGGATGACAGGTTGGCCATGAGCCAGCAGTGTGCCCTTGTGACCAAAAAGGCCAATGGCATTCTGGGGTGCATTAAAAAGAGCGTGGCCAGCAGGTCGAGGGAGGTAATCCTCCCCCTCTACTCTGCCTGGTAAGGTCTCATCTGGAGTACCGTGTCCAGTTCTGGGTTCCCAAGTACAAAAAAGACATGGATATCTTGGAAAGAGTCCAGCAGAAGGCCACAAAGATGGTGAAGGGTCTGGAGCATCTCCCCTATGAAGAAAGGCTAAGTCAACTGGGTCTGTTTAGCCTGTTTTAGAGAAAAGAAGACAGAGGGTACCTGATCCAGGTCTATAAATATCTAAGGTGTGGGGGGCAGTGTGGTGAGGCCAGACTGCCATTTCAGCAGTGTGTGGAGACAGGACAAGGGGAAATGGCCAGAAACTGCAGCATAGGAACTTCCACACACAAATGTGCTCAAGAACTTCTTTATGGTGAGGGTGACGGAGCGCTGGAACAGGCTGCCCAGGGAGGTTGTGGAATCTCCTTCCCCGGAGATATTCAAGACCCACCTGGACACCTACTTGTGCGACCTGGTGTAAGGAACCTGCTTTGGCAGGGGGTTGGACTCGATGATCTCTGAAGATCCTTTCCAACCCCTACTATTCTGTGATTCTGTGAGGTTTCATTCCACCATTTTCTTAGTTGTTGAAATATATTTTTTTTCCTTTTTTTCTTTCGTTTATTTTATTTTTTTTCCCCCCATCTTATTTTGATCATGTCCTTACAGTCATGTACAAATGTGATGATATAAGAAAAAAAAAAAAAAAAAAAAAAAAAAGAATCTCACATTCCTGACGAAATTTTACTCTAGGTTACTCTATAGGAAAGAAATCAATCACCATAGTACAATACTGTATGAATCCTTCTTTGTTTTCTGGCTCGAAGTTTGCTTTCTGAGGCATTTCTTGTGACAAGACTCAAGGAGGTGAGAAGTGGGGATGCTGTGTGGCAATCAACATCACTGTCTGGACGATTTACATTTGAAAGCATTCTTTGGAACTGTTTTTCTTCAGCCCAATATTTACGTGAGTGTTCAGGACTGTTTCCTGGTGAAGAGTTACGGGAGATTGGAGGATGATACAACATTATCTGGTGAAGTCAAGATACTAGTGGACATTCTCCACGCTCCCTCTTATCTGCTGGCAAGGTCAGCAAGATAGGAGCGAAAGGAATTCCTGCTGTTTATCCAAAAGCCAGAAACTCTAATTCCCAAAAAGGCTGACTCAACCACTCTGGACTTACAAATGCCATTGCAAGGATCGTCGAGGAGGCATCATCATCATCGTGATGGTCACCGTCCTCATCAGTGGAACAACACCCAACGACACATCACTCCTGAAGAGCAACGACTGAACCATGAACCACACTGGACCCATGGTGGTGACTATCTCCCTATCTCCCTCTTGCTTCCTATAGAGACTCCTTGCTTCCATTTCCCATCTTTTCTATCACCCTTCTTCCCTTCCCCATCACCTCAATCTGTAATAGCGTCCTATAAAGACTCCTTGCTTCTTCTTTCCTATCTTTTCTGTCGCCCTTCTTCCCTTACCCATTACCCTAATTTATAATAGTGTCCGTCCTCCCCTTCCCCATCTTCCTTATTAACATTTGTAATAAACTGGTTGGACCAACATTTGAACCGTTGTTTCTTAATCTCACACAGGGTATACAGATATTAAAAGAATTTCCTCTCCCTCCTAAAAATTGGAGCAAGACAAATGCACAGTATTTATTTCACAATCTTATGTTCTACTTCAGTAAAAGGATATAGTTTAAAAGCAAAGCAAAACAAAAACTGGAATACTCCATGATCTATTCACTTTTGATCCATTACTCTGTGTATCACACAAATTGTAGAGAAATCTGCTTTTCTTTTTTGGATATTGGATGTCTGTTGATTCTGACAGAACTGGATACATACAAACCACTAGTATAATTTTCAGGGGATTATATCTCTGCTGAATATGAATAACTTCTATTATCCACAGATAGTTTATGATAGTGAATATTTCACTAACTGCAGGACTCTGGAAGCAGTTAGCTCTACCCTGGGATCTGAATAATTCATAGTTCTTGATATACTCTTGATAGCTATAGGGTTTTGTGAACTGAGATAGTATATATTCAAGAAAATGACTTTCTGTCCACTCAAAAAAATCAATTCTTTGTACCTCATTTATTTAAAAAAAATAATAATTCTAAGCATCTTTTCACGCACACACACAGAGCACTGAAGATGCTTTACAACACTGAGACATGCTGCAAAAATAGTGAATTGAATTGCAGAACTGCATAATTCCTTCTTTCTCTCTTCAGTGAAAGGAGAATGCCATTCCTACTCACTGTCATTTCCAAAAACTCAGTATAGCAACTTGTATATTGTATTTGGTGCAGCTTTGGAAATGTCTCTTGCAGGAATGCTTGCGTGGGAACTATTATGCTTATTTTATAGCCTCAGAAAATCATTACATTTTTAAATTATGCATTCAGGGAGACCATTCCAAAGGAATCGTAGAATAGCTTGGAAGGGACCTCAAAGATCATTAGTTCCAAACTCTCTGCTTTGGGCAGAATTGCTAACCATTAAATCAGGTGCTAGATCAGATTGCTCAGGACTCCAGTCAACCTGGCCTTTTTATATACCTGAGAATGAGCTGCACAGCATGATAGAGAAAGGCTAGCATTTTCTTTACATGTCTTTCAAACATTTTCATAGATTTTAGGTTTTTCAGATACCATTTGATTGCAAATATGGAGAGAATCACATCTATCCTTATCTGGAATTATATTCCAGAAAATAAATATATCCACTTTTGCATGTTCTTGATAGTCCATGAGTTTAACTTGTAGATTTCTGTGAAGTTCTTATAACTCCAAGCAAAACATGCTAGCGTTTTTCAGTCTGAAATGCATCTCACTTTGCTTTATTGAGATGTTCATGAGAATAGGAAAGAAAAGAAACTCATATGACTGTTTAAGAATGATTTATAAAATAATATCTAAAAGGTTTTGTGAACCTCTTCAAAAAGCAAAGGAAAAGTGCAAAAGAAAAAAAATATATATTAATTAAAGAAGAAAAGTCAAAACTAGTAGTTATCATAAAAGTTACTCAACTGAGGAAAACAAAATAAGCAGAAACTAAAATAAATAAATAAATAAATAAATAAATAAAAACAATCTGTGTGCACAGATTTGCCTAAAAATTTTAGACCTATTATATGCAGAGATATATTGTGTACCATTGAAAATCAATTGTTAAGACACACCCAATTCTTTCATGAAGAAATATGACAGATGTCAGAAGTAATAAGGTTATTTTCTTTTAAATTGTTATGGAGAAAAAAGATGAACAAACATGATTTAATATGTCTTGTTTGTTACTCACAGTGATAAGAAATGTGCTTCAGTAGCACTTAGGTGTCCAGACCCACACTCTTCCCATGCAGACAGACGCCTATGTGAGACAAATACTAGACTAATGTGCAACCTTGGTTTATGAATTGTATAATCATAGAATCATAGAATCTTTTGAGTTGGAAGGAGCCCTTAATGGTCATCTAGTCCAACTCTCCTGTCATGTCCTGAAAAGGGACATCTATGGCTAGATTAGGTTGCTCAAAGCCCAGTCCTTGAATGTCTCACGGGAGGCGGCATTCACCACCTCTCTGGATATCCTGTTCCAGTGCCTTATCACTCTTAGTTTTAAAAAACCTCAGCCTTATATTCAATGTAAATCTCCCCCTTTTAGTTTGAAACCATTTCCCCTTGATCTGTCACAGCAGACTCTGCCAAAGAATCTGTCCCCTTCTTTCTTATAGCCCCCTTTAGATACTGAAAGGCTGTTATCAGATTTTCCTATGAACATTCTGTTCTCCAGGAAGAACAGCCCCAGCTCTTTCAGCCTGTCCTCATAGGAGAGGTGTTCCATCCTTTCAATTAGTATTGTGGCTTTCCTGTGGACACTCTCCAACAGGTCCTTGTCTCTCCTGTACTGAAGACTCCACATTGTGAGAGGTAGATTGTGTTTTAGTAGTGGAAATTTCCAGTATTTCAGTATGTAGCATAGGATAAGTTGTCTTTCACTAAGAAAGTTGCTGAACAGAGTAAAATTGAGACTGGGGAGTCCCAACCTTGGTAAAATTGGCACAGGCATTAGGTAAGGTAATTATATAGTCTAGGGAGAGTCTGGTACAGGACAGAACTAGTGTGCAGATAGTTGAAAATATTGTCCTCTTATCACCATAAAAAGTATAGAACATACCCAAAGAGAATGGGTTGGTAACAGACTTTGTATGGAAGTGTAACATAGCTATGGAAATGTAACATAACTATGGAAGTGTAAAGTAACAACAGAGTCAGAATACTGTGAACCTGAGAAGTTCAACAAAAGTGTGCCAGGAGAGGTTTTACCTGTGTCAGACCCGGGGTATATAATGGGATGGATTTCACTGACTAGTTGTCCAATTTCTTCCTTGTCAATAGGGGTTGTGTGCCCATTACTGCAATAATGCCCTTCACAGACATCTTTGCATGATTTGAAATTTTTGATCTTGAGCGTGTTTCTCACAATATCAGGACACAGTACTCCAGGTGAGGTCCAACAGGTACAGAGCAGAGGAACAGGTTTACCCCCTTGATCTGCTGACCACACTCCCTTTGATATAGTACAGGATATGATTGCTTTTCTGGGCTGCAAGGGCACATTGCTGGCTCATGTCCAGTTTCCTGTCCAACAGAACCCCCAAGTCTTTAGGCAGGACTGTATTCAACCCTTTTGTCCCCCATCTTCTATTGACAGAAGGGGTTGCTTTGATCCAGATGCAAGACCTTGCACTTAGTATAACATACCCAAATGAATTTGGTGACATTCTCTTGATTTCTTGTTGCAGTGCAAATAGTTAAATGTAAAAATTAATTATTTATAGGTATGGTAAGACTGAATATTTTTCAGTGTGTTTGACATCTCATACATAAATTTTATTCAATATATTCTTTAAAAAAAATTATTGGAACCATTAAATGTAGTTACTAACTATGAGAAGAAAAATCAAGGTAGATTAAAAAAAAAAAAGCTCATTAAAATATGTTGTGAATTATTTTAATAGCTTAGGTGGTATTGTAGCCAAATAAATATGTTGAAGTATTGTTTATTTTTCTAGTACAAATTCAAAGTTATGGATAGAAAAATCAGGAGCACCAGAATGAGATACAAGAATTGCTGGAAGTTTGAAAAGTCAGCAAGACAGTGTCTTCATGTGAAAGAAGAGCATACTAGAAATGCAGATTTTAAATTTCTATTTGCTGTATCCATTTTCTAGAGCTCAAATATTTTAAGAAATACGGTTATGAAAGCTTCTTTTGTGAACAACACTGTCTGTTTTAAATCTGAGTTGTTACTTAGAACCATGTAAAATGCAACACTGCACTTCTGTAGCTGCAGAGAAAGTAAAGCTTATTCATCTTTTTGATGCAATAATGAAATTATATACATAAATTTGAATTTAATTTTCTAGTATAAATCTCAAAATAAATATACTTTTGAAAACTAAATTTTGGGTAAAAATATTAAAGAGAAATAGTTATTAATATTGTATCCTCAGAACTTTAACAAATTATTTATTAATCAGCACGCTTATTTTCTTAGTGGAAAGAAAAATCTGCTTAGAAATTATTAGTTATATGAATATTGACTAAGTTTGGAAATTATGAGGAGGACGATGACAAAATACCAAAGAATTAATCATTAATCACACTTTTGAATATCATTTTATCTAATTACTTTTTGATGCTTCAGTATCATTCCCAGAACTGCAAGAAACAAGGAGAAAAATAATTGAAGGCACGCACTCTTTTTAGACTTAAACAGCATCTATTATAACTCCTGAACAGAAGCTAAGATTCTTGACAACTCCACACAACAGTGCTCATGGAGGGGGCTGGCATAGAAAAACCCTTGATAAAGTGGCTCTGCCAGTTCAAAGTTAAAGACTTTGTGAAATAGCTGGTATATCATTACAGTTGCATGCACTTCACCTCATGCCTGAATAATATGAATAAAATTTTGGCTTTGCTTCATCTCAAAATTTGTAGGATACCATCATGCATAATTAACTTGCTTCAAAATGTGATGTATACAGAAAGCAAAAGGATTGTTGTGTTGTACTAGAACTGCTCTGAAAGTAATGTTTCCTGTTTTACTATGTTGGCCCATGATGTCAGAAGCAAATGTTGATTGTATGGCAGCACAGGTTGAACTTTCCCACCGATGTTCCATTACATTTTGTTGCTGTGCAACAGCAGCAGAGGAGCAATCTGACATGGAAGTGCCTACGTAGCAAAGCTGTGTCACTGAATCCCTCCATGTGGAAAAGAAATGGTGCCCACTGACACTTGCTAAACATTTATGGAGATCAAAGAGTGGGTATTATTAGCACAGTGAAGTGGTGCTTTTCATTAGTGGAGATGGTGATAAGAAAGACAAGCCACATTTTTCCAACCTTAATTATTCCAGTATTCTGTGGTGAAAAATTATGAAATCCTCTATCTAAACCAATAAGCTATTTATTTATTTAACTCATTTTAACTCATTTAACTCATTTAACTCATAACTCTTTTAATCACATTTGTAGAATGAATTTATCCTATCATACCTCAATAATCTCATCTCTCTTTTGCACTCCTGGTATGAAAACATTAGTTAATATCTTGATACTACGAACGTATGAAACAATATTGACTATTTATGAAACTGAGTAGCTATCTCTTCAGTGGTCCATCTGACTTCAATAAGTAGAACTGCAAATTTTCATAAATATCTCTGTTCTGCTCTCCAAAATATAACTTTCTTACAACAAAGGTGGAACAAACAGGAAGTGGTAAATGAGTATGAGTTAAATATAATATGAAAGAGCCTGTACAATCTGCCTATTTATGGAATATGATAGCTTCATTGTGTAATAGTGGTTGTAATATTGTGCAATATTGTGTAATATACAATTAGTGTAGTACTGCCATCAACAGAGACTTAAAGGGTTGTGTGTGTGAATAAAAGAATAAATGAATGTCAAATAATAATAGCATTGTTATTATTTATTATAAGAGTTCTTACTGACAATATACTTGTCTCCTCATTGCTTTCACTTAAGGCGGAAAAAAATCATTTTTTTCAGTTGCTTAGATACTTAGACAGTTAATGCCTTTACTCTCTTATTATCATAGAACCACATCTGAGTACCTCATACTAAAATCTGGACCATTTAGAAGAGCAGTTCTTCAAATTATCAAACAATAATACCCTCTATAAAGGCATGTTCAGGTGATTTAGAATTTTTTCTTACATATATTATTTATCAAAATCCATTTTTAAATTTTAGTTTTAATGTTTTAAAGAAAACAAGGTAGTGTAGGGTATTTTTTTTATGTTTGTTTAAGGTTTGTTTGCTTGTCTTTTACTTCACTAATATTTCACTAAACTTTGAAATTAAAGAAGAAATATATATTGTGCTTTTCTTTCTCAGTACATTTATAGAAATGTTATATTTATTAGGAACTCAATACATTCCATAAAATACAAACAGAAGCATTCAAAAGGTTCAAAAACCTGTAATGGTAATTTAGGTGCTATGTATATTGCTAGCAATGGGGTCTTCTGCATCAATATGCCTAAACTGCCTTCTAAGTATAAAGTTCCTATCTTGGTAAATACTCAGTAAGTACTCACGTTTTATGTCTTTGGTGAGAGCAGTGTGAGAATCAAGAAAAACATATGTGTTTTCAGAAATAAAGATTGATTTTCCTGTGTTTATTTTTCGTTACCTTTCCCTGTGGAAAACCCATTCAAGATGTAATTTTGTAGTAATAATATGATGATGGTGTCAGAGATCTTTTCCATACTTGAACTGGAAGAAAATCTGACATTAGTGACTCAGGTAGAATTATCTCCCAGAAAAGCTTAGCTAGTCCTGACTAGGTTTTATGGGTATTTATGGGATTCTGTAGTGACTACCAAGCAATGACAAGGATAGCATCTTCAGGATTCAAAATGAATTCCTGAAGCAACTGATATTTTAAAGACTCTGTTGTTTTCATTCATTCATTCATTCATTCATTCATTCATTCATTCATTCATTCATT
>JAPSGF010000052.1:5490331-5541640 GCA_035772895.1 Perdix hodgsoniae
TTCTTTCCTTCTTTCCTTCTTTCCTTCTTTCCTTCTTTCCTTCTTTCTTTCTTTTTTAATGTTGTTCTATTTTATTTTACTTTGTTTCAATTTATTTCAATATCTCTTCTTATATTATATTGTAAAATGTTATATTCTATTTCCCAAATCACTTCCCAAAAGACTAAGTGAACTGGGTCTGTTTAGCCTTGAAGAAAAAAGAAGACTGAGAGAGGACCTGATCCAGGTCTCTAAATATCTACGGAGTGGGGGGCAGAGTGGCATGGGGGGCAGAGTGGCGAGGCCAGAGACTTTTAAGTAGTGTGTGGATACAGAACAAGGGGAAATGGCCAGAAAATGCAGCATAGGAAGTTTCGTACAAATGTGCACAAGAACTTCTTTACAGTGAGGGTGAAGGAGCACTGGAACAGGCTGCACAGGGGGGTTGTGGAATCTCCTTCTGTGGAGATATTCAAGACCCTCCTGGATACCTACTTGTGCGACCTGATGTAGGGAGCCTGCTTTGGCAGGGGAGTTGGACTCAATGATCTCTGGAGGTCTCTTCCAACCCCTATGATTCTGTGATTCTGTGAAATAAAAAGTATATGAATGTAAAGATCTCATTGTGATATTCACTTCCTGAAGAGTCAAAGTGCATGGGTAAAGAACACAAAGCTGAGTTAACCATAAACAGGCCTTATCACACTGCTGTGCCTGTGGGAAAGTAAAATGGTACACTAACACTGCTTTAGAAGGCTTCAACAAAAACAGAGTTATGTCTAGATATCATGAAAGACAGTGAGTGCATTTTGGATGTTTGATCCATACCTATTAATTCTATCTTACAGCACCAGGTTCTCCTGCATATATCCTGCAAAATAATATTTTCATTTCATCAGCTTCACAACACTAAAAACCAACCTGCCCAGCAAGAAGCAACAAGCAACAGGTTTGTACTTTTGGCTTCAAAAAAACCTTGAAACAAGCAACACACACAGTAAGAGAGGAATGTATGCGTCTATTGTGGTAGTCATTTTTAAACTTATATGAGGATAACATCTTCTACTTTTACTTATAAATTAACAGATTCCTGTGGTAGACCTTATAAATACAGACCAAAACAATAGTTCCAGTCTGAGATGTATCATAGCACTGACAAGATACAAAATAACTGATAAGGTAAAGTTCTGTTACAATTTTGGGAAGAATCTCTCAACAGTTGCTGTAAAAGTATATTCCACTTTTTTATAAATGAAAGTATTTTACTGTATCCACAACTGTACTCACCCTTGAATAGAAACAGACAGAAATCCTTATATTATGAAAATATGGCTTTACTGTATTTAGGGATCTTTTCAGATGTTGTTTATGTTAAAAGGTAGCTGAAGTTGATGGGCAATGCCTTATTCAGGTTTCAGTGAGAGATCACTTGGAATGATATAAGTTCCTAATGGTACAAATTCAAAAGACTTTAGCATACAGGCTTTTCTTATGAAGAAAAGGAGATCATTTACAAATTCATTTTTGTCATCCATTTGTGCAATAGGCTAAGATTTAGGTTGGTATCGTATATATGGATCTTGGATTTCTATTGACAAATCTTGTTTCTCTCAGTGTTTGAAACAGTCAACTCACAATATATTTGATACATTACTTTTTCTAGACATTCACTTCATGGAATCTGGTAAAAACTGTTGAAATTATAAAATCAATACTTGTAATGCCATATGTTTCTTATAAAAAAAGCCCAGTTTTTGACAATATTCCAAAACCGTCTGAAAAGGATGGCTTTTTATTTCATATATTTATACATCTCTCCTATCTGTCAGTGGTGAGAAGGATATTTTCAGTCTACCTTGACACTGACATTTCTGGGCATTCTTACACTAATCAGGTGTTTAGGATATCACACAATTAGAAATGGACAAACAAGATATGTCTTTCCTCTGTCTGTACTAGAGTCATGGAAGGAGACTAAAGCACTGCACACTTCACTCATAAGAGAAGTCCTGATTTTTTTATTTTTATTTATTTTTTTTTTCCTGTATACAAATAATAGTCCAAGTTAACTGGAAATCTAAAACAAACAAATCCCCTGGAACTATTAAATCCTTGTTGAGCCCTTTATTTTGGGAAGAAAAAAAAAAAAAAAAAAGTTTGCTTGCAATGTTACATCAATTCCTTCCATTTTCCTTTTGATCACACCGGTGGTAAAGTCACAAAATCCTGCCATTCCTCAAGCTTAATTTTTGATTGTGCTAGCAAGCCTGAGCTACTAGCCTAAATCTTTCCTCTTGGTAGTGTCATGTGATAGCAAGCAAGTCATGAGAACAGTCTTAGCTGAAGCTTTAGAACCATATGCTGTGAAAATAGTTGCAAAACAAGTGTGTGATTATCTAGTCTTGAGGATTACATTCAGATAATCACTGGGAGTAAAAATGTAATCTTGTGTGATAGCCTGAAGTATCACGAGACATTTTTTACCCTCTGAAAACATAAAAGCTGTTTCATTTATAACTAAAAGAAAACAAAACAGTGAATTTTTAAAGAAACTTGATTATTACAAGGAGATTAAAACTTCATGATGTCTAATTTCTTTATTATATTGCAGATATAGTGTAATATAGCACACACAGAGTATCTGTACAAAATGTATGAGAAAGTGTAAAAAAGTTGTTTCAAACTGCTTGCCCGACAGTAATGTCCTGCTTGGATTAACAGTTTTCAGCAGAAAGAAAAACAATCTTGCTTAAATGGAAAGAGAACACATCTGTGTATGGCTGATGTCCCTGAAGATAAAGATGTACTATTGTTTTGTTTTGTAGTATGATTTCTCCTGAATGTTTTATTAGCCAAACATTATATTTGAGAAATACAAATAAATAGATCATTCTTAGTATGGAAATCTTTCCCCTTCCTTTGTGCAGTGGAGCATATTATTTTCCTTGCCTCAAAGCTTCATACTATTTAGCTGAGAAGCATACTTTTTTGAGGATTTTTTGCTATCCTTCTCTTTCTGAATATAAAATATGCATTAAAACTGAGCTTGTGTCTTAATTGGTTAACCATCCCAGCAGAACTGTAATTAATGCATAACTTCCTGTCATTTCACTGGGGTATCATTGCATGATGCAGTGATCTGTTTTGATATAATCCACAGCCCCATCATTTGTAAAGCACAGTTTGAAACAGTCTGCTCAGAGTAACCTGCAAATGGCTTCCAGTGCATTAAAGAAAAAAATGTGGCAGTAAAAAATACAAAATACAAAATACAAAATACAAAATACAAAATACAAAATACAAAATACAAAATACAAAATAAAAAGAATAAATAATAAATAGGCACTTACTTGTTCCATTTTCTGACCCTGAGATTATCATAGAATTGTAAGTTTTTGCATTATGAAGGCAATTAAAGGAAATTTCATTGGGTCTAGAATACAGACAGACCCAAAGGGGAAAAAAATAAATAAATAAAATAAAAATTATTCACCACATGTAATATCACATCTTGGAAATTAATTTGATTACTCATCAGTTATCCTCCTCCTCCATTTAATTCCTGATATTTTCCATCAAATTCCTGACCCTTCTCTTAGCTCAGTACGTTAAGTAAAGCTTATCATTTATTCATGCTTATCTCAGTATAATAAAACATTAATTATAGTATCTAGAGGGTAACACATCTTGATATATGACTTAGGATTATCCATCACATTCTTCAATGCATCATTTGTCTTTATTCGTTCCAGTATGAAACTTATAATCCTCTAATTCACATCTTCAGGAAGAATTCCAAAATGCTTTGCAAATATTTGTTTAGATATGAAGAACAGTGCTTTAAACTTTCAGAAACGTTTGATTAATGACTCATAATAATAGCATAGAGTAACTGGCAACATTTTAGTGCACGTAAAACAGTCAGATTAGTATAGGGAGAAGCCCATAAGATAATCCTATTATGAACATCAGAAAGCAGTGTCTAGCTCAGGCTTCTCAGTAGCAAGATTTGGCAGATTCAGAATTAAAAAAATACAAATAAATCAAATTTTGGGATGTCGGTACAGGGGGAGGGGGGGGAGAGCAGCAGTAGCATGGCTGACCTTGGGCTGCAAGCAGGTAGCAGGAAGAAGTTGTAGAGCCAATCTGGGAGAAAGCAGCAAGACTCAGGTAGCAGACCCAGGAGAGTCTGTAAGCATGCAGGAATTCTGTATTGAGGAATCTGATGGCAAACACCTTGGCTCTTCTTCAGCATCATGGTAGAACCCAGAGCAAGTCCAGGAGGGAGAGATGCAGGTTGTGAGGCTTCTCATGGCAGAAACCTCTTCTTCTTCATGAGGAATCTGTTGCCAGAAAACCTAAACCTCATGGTTATAGGTCCCCTTTTTATCCTGCCGTTGTGGCATTCCAGGGTGCTTAGGTGAGAGTCATGTGTAGCACCTCCTGAGATGGCCATCTTCTTTGAGATAAGCCCACACAAAAGACTGCTTCCTGGCCATTAATCTGCAGCTTATCTCTCTCTTCTTGCCTCTGGCCTTGTCCATCTGTGTTCCTCAGACAAAGGATTTCACAACCCTTGCCCAAGACTTGTCCATCAGTGTTCTCCAGACAGAGCATTTCTCAACCCTTGCCAAGGACTTGTTTGGACTTATTCATCTGTGTCCCCAGCAAACTTTGAGACAATGATGTAAAAGAATAATTTCTTACAGCACTAAACCTAAAGCTTGATTTTATCTCTAGAGTTTTGGTGTTTTTATTAGAGAATGGTGTTTAAATGCAAAATTAACATAACGTAAATACCAATATATGCTATATGTACTTCAGGTACTGACATGAGGCTTTGTATATACATTTGTATATATATTGCAGCTTAAACTGAGAGAACAGAGGAAAATGTACAGAAAGTGGAAGCAGGGTTGTGTAGCCTGGGAGTAATACAGGGCTGTTGTCCTTATATGTAAAGATAGGATTAGGAAAGCCAAGGCACAGATGGAAATGTGAGATAAAGAGGTGATTTGAGACACCCAGAGTGGCTTCACCAAGGGCAGATTGTGCCTGACCAATCTGGTGGCCTTCTATGATGGAGTGATGGCTTCGGTGGGCAGGGGAAGGGTGATGGCCGTTGACATGGTTCCTCATCTCATTCTTCTGTCTAAGTTGTAGAGGTGTAGAGTTGAAGGATGGACTGTTCAATGGATTAGAAATTGGCTGGCTGGACTAAGCCAAAGGGTGGTCATCAATGGTGCTGTGTCAGGGCGGAGGCTGATCACAAGCGGTACCCCTCAGCGGTCAGTCTTGGGATCGTTGCTCTTTAACATCTTCATCAATTACACAGACCATGGCATTGAGTGCACCCTCAGCAAGTTTGAAGATGACACCAAGCTGAGCAGTGCGGTCAATACACTGGGAGGAAGGGAAGCCATCCAGAAGGACATAGACAGACTGGAGAAATGAGCTCATGAAAACCTAATGAAGTTCAATAAGGCCAAGTGCAGGGTGCTACACTTGGGTTGAGGCAATCCCAGGTATTTACACAAACTAGGGGAAGATCTCATTGAGAGCAGCCCTGCAGAGAAGGACTGGGGAGTTCTGGTGGATGAGAAACTGGACATGAGCCAGCAGTGTGTGCTTGCAGCCCAGAAGGGCAACTTTGTGGCTAGCAGGGAGACGGAGGTGATTGTCCCCCTCTACTTGGCTCTTGTGAGGCCCCATCTGGAGCACTGCATCCAGGCCTGGGGACCCCACTACAGGAAGGACGTGTAGATCTTGGAGCAGGTCCAGAGGAGGGCCACTAAGATGATCAGAGGGCTGGAGCATCTCTTCTATGAGGGAAGGTTGAGAGAACTGGTCTTGTTTAGCTTGGAGAAGAGAAGGCGCTGGGGAGACCTCATTGTGGCTTTCCAGTACTTGAAGAGAGCATATAAACAGGAGGGGAAACGGCTGTTTACTAGGATGGATAGGGAGAGGATAAGGGGGAATGGTTTTAAACCGAGACAGGGGAGGTTTAGGTTAGATATTAGAAGGAAGTTATTCACAGAACATGGTGATACACTGGAACAGGTTGCCCAAGGAAGTTGTGGATGCCCCATCCATGGAGACATTCATGGCCAGGCTGGATGTGGCTCTGGGCAGCCTGATCTCGTGGTTAGCGACCCTGCACATAGCAGGGCAGTTGAAACTCGATGATCATTGTCATCCTTTTCATCCCAGCCCATTCTATGATTCTATATTAAAACCCTAATAGTAGATTTTAAAGTGAGTTTTTGTTTGTTTGTTTTTAAATATGGTGTTGTTACATTTCTTCTATGATTATAAGACCTTATTCTTTTCACTGTTTTTTGTTTGTTTGTTTTTACATCTCTGATATTGCCTTTTATTATTAAGTGTAGTGATATAAAAAATGATAGCTTATTTATTTGCCTTACTATGAGACAGTTTGGAAATCATATTTTTTTCTGATAAATGTTGATTTCTTTTTACTTTATATGCATTTTAATGACATCATAAAACTTCAGTTCCGTAGTATAATAAATATATATTAAGCAAAATGTGATGGTTGCATGCTATAAAAGTATTTCTTCATTAATTTTTTGCATATAATTAACAAATTCAGTTTTACTTGTAATGCTGTGTACAATTAATTTTGTTATCAGAACTACAAAATGTATTTGTGTACTTGGGAATACTGCAAAGTTTTGCATATATGCCACTATGAGCATATTCCTTGTAATTTGATAACATATCCATGAAACAGATTGAAGTAGCTACAGAATTTCAGTGTGCAAAAAAAAGAGTGAATTTCTAAAACAAAACAGACAAAATAAACAACTAACAAGGACAATAACAAAAGGTCACAGAGCCATAAAGTAACAACACACATAGAACAAAAAGAGAGGAATTCTGACATCAGTTAAAATAGAAACTTGGACCAAATCATGGCTAAAAAAAAGCAGGGTAAGAAGCTCATTAGTAGTACTGCAGCCTTTTCATTTTCTCCATGTACAGAGTGTTTACTTTCAGACCTGCCCAAAATGATGACATAATAAGCATTACTACTATTATTATTATTATTATTATTATTGTTGTTGTTGTTGTTGTTGTTATTATTCTGCTCTCTTCTTCCTCTAAGGAAATAATTTATACTCAAGACTATTTGATGATTATTACCACTTCCTTACTAACTCCAGCATAACAGGATCTGGAGAAAACCATAATACTTGGAATCTTCATCTGCTCGTTCTTTATAAGTTCAAGGGAAAATAAGAGGAATAACACTGGTTTAAACCTGTGTATTCAGACCAAGATTTGTAATCCATTGGGATATTTGGAGAAGGGACTTACTGTGCACTGCAAGTAAAAAATATTTCAGATTACTTATTAGAGCATTAGGTCTCTTGTATGGTGATATGCCCGTATGCAATTTTTTCTCTTGAACTTCAGTGGAGTAATTCTCAGACTGATACCAAAATCAAGCTTATACTAGAGCTGATGTTGGTCCTTTATGGACTAGAGATCATGTTTGACTGCATTTTTTTCTTTCAGTTTGTGTTAGCATCTGGAATTTTCTAAACTGAGATAGTATAATTTCTCCATGTTAACATCAAAGCAACTGGAAGAATTTTATCCTATACTTGTTAAGTTACTTAACTACTTCCTTCTTAATATTCATTTTTAATAGAAAAAAACAAATTTACTTTGAGCATAATGCAGCTTCTCCCCACCCTTATCAACAGGCTACATGTTTATTTTAATAAAACAAGAGTTATTAAACCGTAACTTACTGGAAAGAAAATGAGAACAATAGAAAGACATTTACTATAGCTTTACTTTGAAATCATCAGAACATTTGTCAATAAAGGAATCTATAGCTGACCTTTCACCAATCCTCTTCTATTTTGAAATTCTAACGCTTTTAAGTTATGCTATGATACCCTAGGAGGATTTATGATCAGAGAATTTCTTTTAACTTTGCAGTCTTTCATCTTGAGCTGGCATTAGTCACTCATCACATATC
This sequence comes from Perdix hodgsoniae, assembly GCA_035772895.1. Lineage (NCBI taxonomy): Eukaryota > Metazoa > Chordata > Aves > Galliformes > Phasianidae > Perdix > Perdix hodgsoniae. Next base: position 5,498,325 of record JAPSGF010000052.1, read on the forward strand.
AGTGTTAGGAACTGTGTCTGCATTTATACTACAACTGATACAAATTCATATATATTTACCTTTATAAGTATCACCTGTGCTACTTTCTCATTACTCAGGCTTGCATATTTGTCAGTGTAATATTCCTATCTGTACCAAAAATACACTCTGAATAAACATTGGAAAGAGGACATCTTAAATACTTGACAGCAATTTTATTAGAGAAAGCTATATACAGATGGGATCCCATCTCTTTACCTTCGTGTGTGCACCTGTGACTCTTAGCTTCAGTGGGAGATAGGCCTGTGATATTATTAGAGATCGGAGTTTGTTCCCTATAGCATAGGGACTTATTTTTTTACTTTTCAATAGAAAATAGAAGTACGCAACATTTCTCTGAAGTTCTGCTTATGAGCCTTGTTGCAGAGCTCTGCTTAAACTCTAAAATGTTTGGATACTATGATGACAAACAGGAAAACATCACTACAATTAGACGCAGGCAAATAATTTTTTATTAATATCAGGAACTACTCTGGTGCTATGGCTAAGAATAGCAATCATATATTTCCTATTTCACTGACTAAAAAGAGAAAAGCAAAGGGGACTGCAAAAATACATATTTAATTGCATGTTCAGGTAGGTATTCTGACTTGTCCTTCAGAGTATAGCCCTCTCCATGAACATAACTGAACTGACATGCCTTTTTTTGCATTGTCACTTCTAACTCTTTCTAGTGTAAGATGTCTAAAGAATCATCTGAAGTTAGATGGTTTGAAGATAGGGGTATGGAGAGGATTTCCAAAGAGAAAAAATTAACAGTGCCGCCGTGCTTCATTGGCTAGATATGCATTGGCAAGTAATTACTTTCTAATGGTTCAATAGGAGGAATGAATAAACTGAGGTTGTCCTCATACCTACACTCTGCATGTACTTTACTTCAGGACAGATTAGTTCCATTTCAGAGACTGAGTATTCCCATCTTAAAAAGATATAAAGCTATAAAAAGCAAAGGTATTCTCACCACATTATAAAGTGTCACACTGGACATTTTTCTGTGATCAGTAAATGATAGTAGCATATCACAGCCTGCTCCAACATGGTTCACATAAAATTTGACAAATGGAAATGAACCTAGTTTCTGTTCTTGTTTCTGTTCCTGCCTGTTTCTATTCCTACTCATGTCTAATTAGCACACCAGTATTAAGTTGTCTTGGGGATGTGGAATGACTAGCAATGAATCTTTTTGCAAGGGCAGTGTAGGTTTTCCTGTGAGTTGAAATCATTGTGAACTACTTCTATTTTACTACTTCTTCTTAAGGTTTCAGAAAATCATACTTACAATAAAGGAAGTGGCTATCTCTTGTTCCATCTTGTGTAACCTCACATTGTTGAACTCCTGCTGATCAGTAACCTCATCAGTTCAGGGTCACCAAATCCACTGTGGGGAAAACAACAATCAATAGCTTATATGCCATTCTTCAAAACCTCTTGTTTGAATAGTGTGGGTAACATCAGTAAAAAATGTCCAGGCTTTGGTATCTGCAGATTCTTAAATCATGTCTGGAAACAATTCTTTTATTTATTCCACTATCAGTACAAGCTCGGGGATGAAAGGATTGAATGTAGACCTGTTGAAAAAAAACAGGGTACTGGTGGTTGGGAAAGTGGACATGAAACAGCAATGTGCTCTCACAGCCCAGAAAGCCAACCATATACTGGGCTGCATGGAAAGAAGCATGCCCTGCGGATCAAGGCAGGTGATTCTTCCCCTCTGTTCTGCTCTGGTGAGAGCTCACCTGGCGTATTGCATCCAGATGTGGAGCACTCAGTACAGGATGGCCATAGGCCTATTGGAGCAAGTCCAGAGGAGGGCAAAAAAATGATCCATGGAACAGAACTCCTAAGAGGATAAGCTGAGACAGCTGGGGCTGTTCAGCCTGGAGAAGAGAATGCTGTGAGGTGATCTGATAGTGGCCTTTCAGTATCTAAAGGGGAGCTACAGGAAAGAAGAGGACAGATGCTTTAGCAGGGTCTGTGGTGATAGAACAAGAGGAATGATCACGTTAAAGAGGGTAGATTTAGGTTGGATAGAAGTAAAAACAATAAGGGTGGTGAGAAACTGGAACAGATTGCCCAGAGAGGTGGTGGATGCCCCATCACTGGAGACTTTCAAGGCAAGTCTGAATCAGGCCCTGGGCATCCTGATGTGGATGTTTCTGTTCATTGCAGGGGAGTTGGACTAGATGACATTTAAAGGTCCCTTCCAACTCTATGATACTGTGATGATAAATTTGTAGATTATTTCAGTGTGATTAATTACAGATTCCTATCTCAGATTCATGGGGATTTTACTATTTGAATGGATAAATATAATATACACATATATATATACATACATATATTCTGTTGGTATGCAGGGAACTCTTACCTATTAATCACACTACCTGAACACAAAACATAAAGACTATTGGAGGTAGTAAAGTTTCTGTATTATTTTTTTTTTTTGTTATATAAATCTAAGATAGATGGTTGGGGTGAGGAGAAGCAACGGGTGGAGGGAAATGCTCAGAGTGTCTTCAGCAAATACACATCTGCCTTCTAAATAATAATAAAAAAAAAGATGTCCAGAGTAATATTTAAATCCAATTTTACTTGATTAACTTATTCAATAGAAAACATATATTAAAAAATAAATAAATATATATGTGTCTTGATGAGTGCTTCCAAGAACAGTAGACGAGGTAGAAGGTGACAGGGTCACCTAGTGTTTGTATTCTATAACTCAGGTGCTCTTTCAGGTCTGAGATGCGTTCCATAAAATCTGTACAAAACCTCATAATGATAATCTTTTCAGAATTACTGAGTTCACCCCAGTTTGTTGTTTCTGATTTCAAACTAAGTAGCAATCATAGAATCACTTAGGTTGGAAAAGACCTTAAAGATCATCGAGTCCAACCACAACCTAACTGTACTACCCTAACTCTAACAAACTTCTGCTAAATTACTACCCTGGGCACCACATCCAAATGGTTTTTAAACACATCCAGGGATGGTGACTCAACCACCTCCCTGGGGAGCCTATTCCAGTGTTTAACAACCCTTTCTGTAAAGAAGTGTTTCCTGATATCCAACCTAAACTTACCTTGGCACAACTTAAGGCCATTTCCCCTCACCCTGTCACATGTCACAAGTGAGAAGAGACCAACCCCACTCTCTCTGTAATCATTTTTCAAGTATTTGAAGAGCGGAATACAGTCTCCCCTCAGCCTCCTCTTCCCTAGACTAAACATCCCCAGTTTCTTTAGTAGCTCCCATTAGAAATGACAATGTGTCTGCAAATACAGCAAAACTCACTCTTTGCTTATCCTGACCCCAGAGAATCTCACAGCTGAGTCTCTTCCTGCAGGCTGTCTACTAAAACTGGAGATGAAGACCTGCACCTGATGTCATTCTTGCAAATAATTTACCACCTGAGCCTGAAATGGCTACTCAGACACATGACAATAGATCATGACACACTAAAGCCCCAGTAGCAAGCTTATTCTACCACTTCTTTCTCTGTCTAGTCCACCGAAATTTTGTTGTCTAGTGACATAACACAATTTTATCAATGACAGAAAACTGAGGGAGGATGATAGCTGTTGTCTGCCAAACATTAACTGTCACAAACTGCTCTGAATACTGAGTAAAAAAAACCTCTTCCTTTCTTGCCCTTATTGTTTGTAGGCAGATATTCACAAAGGCATACGATAGAAAACTGTTCTATGTTCTATGTGTGGATCTTTTACCATATCATCAGTTGATACCACACTGCTTATGAAAAAGGGAAGAAACCATGTACATCAATCTTTCAATAAGCCTGTGGTGACTGTGTTGTTACAGCTCAACTAGTCAGTGGGACTGAATTAGACTCACATGGATTACAGGCTGGGCAGACATTTTCTGACATACCTAAATGCCAGGCAGAAGATTTCCTTATAGCTCAGAGCCCCAGGTCAGCTTTAAAAGACAAAACAGCTCTTATGATCCAGTGCTGTGTGTCATCTCTCTGCATCTCTGAGACCAGAGCTGTCATTCTTCCCTCCCTCTGTGCATGTAATAATGACAGGTACAGAAGAATATCAGACTTTTTTTTCAGGTTGAAAACTAGAATGCTGACAAAGGGAGTTCCTGATACAATCTGTGGCCTTTGACATGGTCCCCCACCGCATCCTTATCTCCAAATTGGAGGAATGTGGATTTGATGGGTGGACCACTCGATGGATAAGAAACTGGTTGAAAGGCTGCAGACAATGGCTCTATGTCCAGGTGGAGGCCGGTAACGAGTGACGTCCCCCAAAGGTCAGTCTCAGGTCTGGTGCTCTTTAACTTCTTTATCAATGACATCGATGACGGAATCAAGTGCACCAATAATTTTTCTGACACCAGCAAGCTGAGTGGTGTGGTTGACACAGTGGAAAGAAGGGATGCCATTCAGAATGGCCTTGACAGGCTAGAAAGGTGGGCCTGGGTGAACCTAATGAGATTCAACACAGCAAAGTGCAGTTTTGCACTTGGGCTGGAGGAGTCCCAGACATCTATAAAGACTGTAAAGAGCAGTCCTTGAGAGCAGCCCTGCAAAGAAGGACATGGGGGTCTTGATAGATGAAAAACTTAACATGTCTGCAGCCTGCTGTACAAGAGAGCTGTTAGAGAGGGTCCAGAGGAGAGCCACAAAGATGATCAGGGGACTGGAGCACCTCCCCTACGAAAACAGGCTGAGGGAGCTGGGCTTCTTCAGCCTGGAGAAAAGAAGGCTGTGGGGTGACTTCACTGCAGCCTTTCAGTACCTAAAGGGAGCCTACAAACAGGAGGGGAATCAACTCTTTGAAAGGGTAGATAACAGGAGGACAAGGGGAAATGATTTTAAGTTGAGGGAGGGAAGATTTAGGTTGGATGTCAGGGCAAAGTTCTTTGCTATGAGAGTGGTGAGGTGCTGGACCAGGCTGCCCAGAGAGGTTGTGGATGCCCCGTCCCTGGAGGTGTTCAAGGCCAGACTGGATGGGGCCCTAGACAGCCTAGTCTCGTATTAAATGGGGAGGCTGGTGGCCCTGCATGTGGTGTCAGGGTGGCTGGAGATTCATGATCCTTGTGGTCCCTTCCAACCTGGGCCATTCTGTGATTCTGTGATTTTGTGATTCTGTGTGTCATGGTTTTATGATTTTTGGTTATCAGTATTCCACATCATAGTATCATGTAATGCACTGGGGTTTTGACTGTTGGTGCTCAAGTTCTGGGTGCCTGTCCAGAGAAGTAGAACTACATTCCCCAGGGGCCTTTGTGGTCAGCGAGGTGATGGAACTTCCAGCAAGGTCACCTGATGTTCTCTTCTTTGCCTGCACTTCTTCACCTGTGCTTCTCCATCTGCTGTTCTCAGTCTCCTTTTCTTCATTGGCTCAACTGGACTGCACTTCTCACCTCAGCGTTGCGATGAGGCCTATCCAGCTTTCACACACACACTCTCTCTCTCATTTTATTTTGCTGATACTATATTTAGTAAATTAGTTTTTTTCACCTCAAATCGTTGCCACTGTTTTCAATTATTTTGGGGTCCCCTGGTTCCCTTTTCTGGAGACACAGATCTGCAGATCCCTCCTCCCTGCTAGTCACAGAACTGGGCTGAGGTATTAGTATATGCCAGAACCAGGCCTTTACCCTCTGGAAGCAGATGTTGTTAGCTGTAAAAGAAAGATACCCTTCAAAGATGATCTGATGCCTGAGAAAAAGAAATGGGCTGATGTGGAAGAAGGCATCCGTTATTTGAGAGAATATGCTGTGGTGGAAATGCTACATAGCCCTGATTTCATTCCTAATGAGCCAGACCAAGAGCATGATCCTGAGAGAGTCAAGTGTACACCAAATATGTGGCATATATTCACAAAGTCTGCACCTGAAAGGTACGCCAGTACATTCGTAGCAGTGTATGACAGAGGAGAAAGATGACCCCTTATAAATGAATTGGTTAATAAACTTCAGGACTTGAGTTACATTTAAGCCCTCTATGAGTTTGTGTTTCAGCCATTGCAAAAGTAGCTGAAAAACAGGACAGAATGGAGAGCAAACAAGAAGATATAATAAACAAACTATCAACTGTGCCTGATGCTGATGAATCCATGGTGGTAATAGATATAGGGACCAGAATTTCCAAAGCAGCCTACTGGAGGGGCTGATCAAGTTGGTTTCCTCCCAGCCGGTGTCATCCAATGTCTCAGTTATCAAAAGAAGATGTTTCTCTTGCTGCTCTCAGGCAGATAAAACAAAACAAGTATTTGAGGAGTAAAAGCACACTTAAAAGGAAGGTTTACCCATTTGTCTCAGCACAGGACACTGAGATGGTACAGGGTAACAAATACATAATCTGAAAAAACGTAAATAAAATCATAATACTATTCAGATGTTTCTCCTGAGATAATACTTTCCATTTTTGAAAGAAATAATGCCTCTGCAAAATTCTATCACAAATGATTCACAAGCTGATAGGGGGTACATTCAGGAGTTTAATACTCAGTATAAATCATTTAATTAAGACCTACTACTTTCATAATCTTTTTTCAAAATAAAAGTATTTGTTCAAATTCTTTTTCATTAAATTTGGGCAATCAAGAAACTATTCTTATGTGCCCTTACTGTAGTAAGCATATATACCTTTTACCCATGTATTTGCCCTCATTCTATCTCTAAAATATGCTTTAGAAATTGAGATATGAGCATTATGTTTCCATTTTTTTTCTGTCCTTCTTTGCTCTTTTCCAGGTAAAGAGGCGACATTAGGAATGAAATTCACAAGAATTTCGGCTTTTTTGACCATGGGGCAATCTACACTGCACCTGGCATGATGGCTGCTGATGCAAGCAGCCTGTCCCTGAGGGGTAAGAGGGTATTAGCTGAAGAATTAGCGGGACTCATTGACAGGTCTTTAAACTAGGAACGAAGGGGGAAGGGGGCAAAATAAGGGCTACTGGGGTTGAACGGTTCATTCGAGGGATTGTACCAAACTCCATGGGCAACGATGGCAGAGTCCAAAAGGAGGGAGTAGGGCAGGGGGATGCTGGGGATGCTGCTTTTCTAGCGGATCCTGGATCGCTTATGAAGGTGGTGAGACGGACAGCCCAGCTGAAGTGCCTTTATACTAATGCACGGAGCCTGAGTAATAAGCAGGAGGAACTGGAAACTGTGATGCACTCTGAAAGTTATGACATTGTTGCTATCACAGAAACATGGTGGGATGACTCCCACAATTGGGATACTGCCATCGACGGCTATAGACTATTTAGGAGAGATAGGCGAGGTAGGAAGGGTGGGGGAGTCGCTCTCTATGTCAGAGATTGGATAAACTGTGAGGAGCTCCCCATGAGAAACAGTCAAGAACAGGTTGAGAGCCTGTGGGTTAGGATTAGAGATGGGACTAATAAAGGTCAGCTGGTATTAGGGGTATACTACAGGCCACCTGATCAAGGGGAGGCTGCTGATGAGGCTTTCTTGCTCCAGATGCGTGAGGCGTCTGGCTCACGGGCTCTTGTCCTGGTGGGGGACTTCAACCATCCGGACATTTGTTGGAAAAACTACACGGCGAGCTGCAAGAGCTCCAGAAGGCTCTTGGAATCCATTGATGATAGCTTTCTGGTTCAGATATTGGACAGACCGACCAGAGGTCAAGCGTTGCTGGACCTGCTGCTCACCAACGCTGAGGAGATCATCAAAGGCGTCAAGGTTGGAGGATGCCTGGGATCCAGCGATCATGCCCTGGTTGAGTTTGTGATCTCAAGCGATGTGGGCCTGGCAAAGAGCAGGACCAGGACGCTGAACTTTAGAAGAGCAGACTTCAAGCTACTCAATGGAATGCTGGCCAAGATCCCCTGGCGCGCTGCCCTCAAAGACAAGGATGTTGAGGAGAGCTGGCTGCTCTTCAAGGATGCCCTCCTGGAAGCACAAGAGGTCTCCATTCCTCTGAATAAGAAAGTGGGCAGGCGAGGTAGGAAACCGGCATGGCTCAGCAAGGACCTGCTGAGAGAACTGAGGGCGAAGAAAGGGGTGTACAAGCTCTGGAAACAAGGGTGTGTCACCTGGGAAGAGTACAGGGATGCCGTCCGGACTTGCAGACGTAGGATCAGGGAAGCCAAGGCGCAGGCAGAACTGAACTTGGCAAGGGATGTGAAAAACAATAAGAAAAACTTCTACAGGTACATTGGCCAGAAGAGACAGGCCAAAACGGGCGTACCTACTTTGGTAAATTTAAAAGGAGAAATGGCTTCAACAGATGAAGAGAAAGCTGAGGTGCTGAATGAGTTCTTCACCTCGGCCTTCACTGGTGGCCAGGATTCTAGTCTCTATCACGTCCCTAAGTCTTGCACCCCCATACCTCTATGTGGGGACCAAGGAGGTAAATCCCTCCCCACTGTAAGGGTAGAGCAAGTCCGAGAGTGCCTCCTTAGACTGAATGAGTATAAGTCTATGGGGCCAGATGGCGTGCATCCCAGGGTCCTGAAGGAGCTGGCTGAGGTGGTTGCTGAGCCGCTCTCCATCATATTTGAGAAGTCGTGGCTGTCAGGTGAGGTCCCGGATGATTGGAGGAAGGGTCAGGTCACTCCCATTTACAAGAAGGGGAGCAGGGAGGACCCGGGTAACTACAGGCCGGTGAGTCTCACCTCCGTGCCTGGGAAGATTATGGAACAGATCCTCCTGGACAACATGCTTGATCACATAAAGAACGAGCACGTGATCCTAGACAGCCAGCATGGCTTCACCAGGGGAAGGTCATGCTTAACTAATCTTGTGGCCTTCTATGATGGAGTGACGGCATTGGTGGACGAAGGGAAGGCGACCGATGTCATTTACCTGGACCTGAGCAAGGCCTTTGACATGGTCCCCCATCACATCCTCATCTCCAAATTGGAGGGAAGTGGATTTGATGGGTGGACAACTAGATGGATAAGCAATTGGTTGAAAGGCCGCAGACAGAGGGTGGTGGTCAATGGCTCTATGTCCAGGTGGAGGCCGGTAACGAGCGGTGTCCCTCAAGGGTCTGTCTTGGGACCGGTGCTCTTTAACATCTTTATTAATGACATCGATGAGGGAATGGAGTGCACCCTCAGCAAGTTTGCTGATGACACCAAGCTGAGTGGTGCAGTCGATACGGCGGAGGGAACGGATGCCATTCAGAGGGACCTTGACAGGCTGGAAAGCTGGGCTCGGGTGAACCTGATGAGGTTCAACACGGCAAAGTGCAAGGTTTTGCACTTGGGCCGGAAGAACCCCAGGCACCTGTACAGGCTGGGAGGAGTTGTCCTTGAGAGCAGCTCGGCAGAGAAAGATCTAGGGGTCCTGATAGATGAGAAGCTTAACATGAGTCAGCAGTGCGCTCTGGCAGCCCGGAAAGCAAATGGGATCCTGGGCTCCATCAGGAGAGGGGTGGTCAGCAGGGATAGGGAGGTGATTGTCCCTCTCTACTCTGCTCTTGTGAGGCCCCATCTGGAGTACTGTGTCCAGGTGTGGAGCCCTCACCACAAAAAAGACATGGAGATTTTGGAAAGGGTCCAGAGGAGGGCCACAAAGATGATCAGGGGACTGGAGCACCCCCCCTACGAGGACAGGCTGAGGGAGTTGGGTTTGTTCAGCCTGGAGAAGAGAAGGTTGCGGGGTGACCTCATTGCAGCCTTTCAATACCTGAAGGGAACTTACTCCCAGGAGGGGTGTAAACTCTTCGAAAGGGCTGATAATAGCAGGACTAGGGGAAATGGTTTTAAGTTAAGAGAGGGAAGATTTAGGTTGGATGTTAGGGGGAAGTTCTTTACTAGGAGAGTGGTTGGGTCCTGGAATAGGCTGCCCAGGGAGGTTGTGGATGCCCCGTCCTTGGAGGTGTTCAAGACCAGGTTGGACAGGGCTCTGGGCAACCTGATCTAGTAAAGGTGTATGTTTGGTGGCCCTGCTAGGCAGGGGGGTTGGAACTACATGATCCTTGAGGTCCCTTCCAACCCGGATCATTCTGTGATTCTGTGATTCTGTGATTCTGTGACTACATTCCAACTAGTGCATTCATAAAATATGATTCGTGAGATAACTGGCTTCCTTCTTCATGTTTGTAAAGAAGATAAAGGAATATTGATGAACTTTAAATTGGTAAATCTAGCTCTCTTATTTTGTCTCTAAAATTAGTTAGAAAGACTGACATAAGACTCAGTTATTTGGGATCACTAACAACAATTTCCTTGCAAGAAATATAGAATGTGAACTATTAGATGTCTCCTATCTTCATTACAGCCTTTTACCTTTTCCCTTAACCTTTTTTTTCTTCTTCTTCTTTTTCTTTCTTTATTTTTTTTTCTTTTTTTTTTTTCTTTTTCTTTTCAGTTTTCAGGTCACAAATAACTTCAGAAAGATCTAGTGTGATCATTAAGGACTGTATTCAGGAAATGTCAGACTTACATAGCTTTATCTGTAGAAACTCTCTAGGCTTCCACAGCATGACAGCTTTAAAGCTGAAAAGTCTCAATGCACTATCCCAGTGAAACTCAGGCACCATCATCCTTTTTGACTAAGTTGAAACACAGTGGCACTCTTGAAATACTACATTTAATTCAGGAAAATTCTGTTCTCAGGAATTAATCATGGAGGCATTTAAAGGTGTCCCACATTTTCGTTTTGTTTTGTTTTTGTTGCTGTTTTCTTTTTTTTTTTAATTATTTTATTTGTTTGTTTCCTCATGGTTAATATGATTCAGCTTTATACAGTCCCAATGCACCCTTGCTCTTCTGACTACCACATAACAAGATGTACTCAATGTATTCTGAACTGGCACAGAAGTAGTTTGAAATATCTCCATTTTTATTTCTTTTTTAATGAAATCAGAATTATCTTTAGCCTTCTAAATTGAAATACATTATTAATAATAATGTAGAGAAATTAATGATGAGGCATTTTCAGCCTTTGCAATAGTGCATGGGGTAAAACAGGATCCTGCATGAAATTACTGGATTGTTCAGGAACCTCATAATGAAATCTGAACTCATCATAAATTGTCCAGTGTTTCTCATATGTTTCTTCTACTCCAGTTTTCACCTTGTGTATGTCAAAGACATAAGGAATGTGAAGGCAGGCAAAGGATAAAAGCAGCAAAGGAAATGGGATGAGCTAATCTTAACCAGCTCATTCATGAGGGAGACTATTATTACATTGCTTAATTTTACAGAAAGAGTTTTTAAGCTATCCTTAGACTAAGAAAAATAGAAGCAAAGTGTAACTTCAAACTTCTTCCTAGGAATTTCAGAATCTAAGGGTAAACACCAAGAACAGAAGTTACATCCTTTCACTAATTTTTCATAATAAATGACCCCCATAGTAATTGGACCTGTAACATCAAAATATTTTGAGGCTCGCTCAAGCTTTTTTTATGATTAGACAGAATATTCACTGATTATTCAAGGACTTGATTGTTCATGCCTTCAAGTCAAAAATAACCAAGACTTTAAACAACCATATCTGTGATTTAAGTTCAGATTTTATTTTATTTTATTTTATTTTATTTATTTATTTATTTATTTATTTATTTTGTAATGTTCTGGAGAAAATTAAGTATTGAATTATAAAGTTACAGAAAACTTTGATGGTGTCAAGCTACTTATTAATTCCTCATTGGAATAGGAAAGAGAATCCGTGATTCAGACGAGTGTATCCTGTTCACTGGAGGACAGATATTTACAAATAATTCTAGTGAGATGATTAGTTCACATATTTGCACAACCTCATCATGGTAGAATTTCATCAAGTAATGCTTTCAGACCTGGTCCTATGAGCAGGAAATGACTCCTGGTGTGACTGCTAACTGAACAAAATAAGAAACTGATTTAGGCTATGTACCCAACAACCAAATCCTTAGCCCCCGAATTTCTACAGCCAATAAAAAATATAATTTTTTTCCTCTTTTCCACTCTTTTTTCTTTCTCAAATATAGTCTCAGATGAAGCTACCTAAAACCAACTATGCGTATTAATCTATGACAAAATTCATAGATGCCTGTTCTATAAGGAAGATTCTGAAAGGACTAAGGACATATGTAAAGTGTTGTCCTTCGTAGTTTACAAAAGACTGATTAGTCTCCTCTGAGCATGTTATATTCTGTAAAAAATGGTATATAATTTTCTCTATTGTACTGTATAAGGAACCTGTAAATTTGACTTCAGGTGTGAATTCCACTGATTAGCAGTATGTCAATAGTTTTCTGCTATACTAATGGTTGTGAGACTTTAGTCTCCTTATGGATCAAACCTCTCAAAAACTTATGGTTAAATACGTAAGTGGAAAAATACGTGCTGACTCCTCCAGAAACGGAGAATTACTGTTGAATTTCAGCAGCTACTGACTGTGAAAGGCCTAAACCAATAATCATGAGCAGGTCAAATGTGAACCCTCAACCTTTCCAGATCCATTAGCTTTCAGGGCATTTCCTGACATGTACATTAAAAATGACACTACATTTTTACTGCCTTCACCTCCTACTCTACTAAAGAAAAAAGAAAAAGAAAAAAAAAGGAAAAAAAAGGAAAAAGAAAAAGAATTAAAGAAAAAAGGCAGATGAGATAGTTGCTGAATATACTGTTATGTGGTAGGTTAAGTGGACCCAAAATAGTAAAGAACATTAACTCATTCTGTATGAAAAGAAAAAAAAAAAAGTTTACATGTTTAAAAATTGAGTAGATTTTGACAAATATGGTCTCTGTAAGAACTAGCATGTTCCTTTCAGATAATACACTTTAGTTTCTCTTATTCTGTATGATATTTTTCTTTTACCACAAAGAAAAACCTTTAACAAATTAGAATATGGACATTTATTAAAACATCTACTTAAGATTTACTTTTGTTTTAACAAAGAAAACAGTAAAAGAATAACACAAGAAATATCCAGAAGCTGTCCACTAAAGTCACTGCTGGTCAGATAAAGCTGCAAGCCTTGAGTAGACAGGTTGGCAGAATAACTGTCGCTCTCCAGCCTGGGGTGCACTTAGCACAGTCGTTTTATTTCTTTGAGCATCAGAATATTATGTTCCATATGCCAATTAAAAACTACATTTAACAGATAATCAAATCAGTCTTGAAAAAGGATTATTATTGTCCAGTCAACTAATGTTTTTTACAATCATTCTAACCACTTATTTCAGATTAAACTCCCCATTTTCCCCTCTTAAAAACGAATAAAAATAACAAAATCATACTCGGATATACACATTAGAAGTTCTTCTGGATGCTCCTACCCTACCCTATCCCTCCTGATTAAACTATCCTTGTAAATTCTGCCAGTATAGCACTTTATGTTCCAAGATTGAAAATAATAGTAATAATAAAAGAATAATTAAATTAAATTAAATTAAATTAAAATAAAATAAAATAAAATAAGGAAAAGAAAACAATTCAAGGAAAGAAAAACAGGATAAAGAAATTAAGAGAATGAAATATTCAGACTCTTAAGAGGGAGAAGATAGCTTTGAGCACATTGCTTTATTCACATCTCCCATGGGATCAGATCAGGAAATGTTTATTATGAACAAAGAGTTCAGATTTATGGACCAGTCAGATGTGATGTCACAAGTAGATTTAATCTTGGATAATTACATGTATATAAAATCTTAGGGCATTAAATGCAAAAATCTAGCTTAACAACCTGTTGCAGAAGTTTGAAAAAAGAGATGTATCAACAGTTTATATATAAATCAAATTATTTTGATAGTTGTAGTGTGGATGGCTCTTTTTTAACTAGTGAGATGCAACCCTGTACCAGAAGAAAAAATTCTGGCAATATTTTCTAAGGGTACACAGGACAGGCATATACTTTTCAATTTATTAAAGTGTAGAAACATCACATCCAGGGCATGGCATAATAATTAACCCTCACTAAAGTGCTTTGTGGATCTTTAGATACAAAAGATCTAAACACCTTAGGTGAAAGTAAGGTTCAGAGCTCACCCCTTTATTTCTTATTTCTGCATGGGTAGAAATGCATATACTATAGCAAGACTAATTCATACATTCATCAGTTAAAGTCAGTTTTATGATATTTAGGTCTATAATTTCTATGATAGCTTGTAGCAGATTAGTTGTAATACCCTGTAGAACTGGCTGCTGTAGAAGGGAAACACTTCCCACTACGGTAATTCCTGTAGCAGAGACATAAAAGCACTGATGTTTTCAGTATTTTGTCCAAAATATCACCTCAAAAACAAAAACAGAACCAAAAGCAACCCCCACTCGCAAATTTCTTCTAGTTAATTTATTGCAAATTCACAATTTTCCAGGATTATTCTGCAAGCTCTTGTGAGTAGAATGTTTCCAATTAGACGTATCTGCAGTTGATTCTAACACTTACAGCATTATTGATGGCAGTCATCCAGGAGATCAGGACATATAAACTACATAAGCATGAAAAGAAATGAAATGTATGCTTCTCTCTCTCTCTCTCTCTCCATTCCTCTCTAAACCACTTCAATCTTGAGTTAATGATTACTAATAGCAGACTGTTCATAAAGATAACTCTAAACAGCTTAGTAGGCTTTTGTGGAGTTCCAATACGTAATTATGGAGACCAAGAAAACATTGACAGATTTTGCAGCATGAGGGGAAGGTTATATATGCTGTCTTAACATACAGAAGGTAGTGTTTATGATTTCCAATTGCTAAGTACAGATTATAAAGAAAACATTTATTTAATAACTTATTATCAAAACAAAAACAAAAACAAAAAAAATATTTTTTTCAGAAACATTATCAAGGCATGTTTCCATTTTAGAGTGTCTGTAATTTCACATTTAATTTTATGAGTTTCTAGCAATACCTACTTTTTTTGTGAAGACTACCGCTGATCCTATGAACTGGGACGTCTCTCCACATCTACCCTTCCTGATGTGCTAGGTCATGAAATACACAGTGGTTAATATGTTGAACAGTCAAGAAAGTAGTTACCATCCATCTACTTAACCTGCTAGATACTTAGGAGATTTACATGTGTACACTCCACATCTGCACAGAGAACTTCAGTCATTTGTCTAATACATACTAGAAAGCAAGCTTTCCAGGTAGTCCTAGAAGAGTGAAATGGCCTGTCTTACATGTTTGGCTTAGCTGAGTGTAAAAGATGGAAGAGATTTATTCTAGAATGTTTTAAAGGACATAATCCTTGCTGACTTCTGATCGTTTTTTACTGACTTTTTCCTTTTTTCCTAATTTTTCTCAACTTTTTCAGTATGTACCAATCCTACAACTTCTAGTTAGCAATTACACACTGATTTTCATCTAGCATTTCAGTTCTCTGTCTATAAAACTCAAATTGATTAAGATTTCCATTCTTTAACAGTTAAGCAATTAAATGTCGGAGTTTAATGGACACATATATCTAGCCTAATAATATTTTTAAATAGTTCACCTGTCCTAAATTCTGTATTTCTTGTTATCTTCTTCCTGCTTATTCTGCTAAAAATAGGTTTTGAAATGTTTGTGGGTTTTTTTTTGTTTTTTGTTTTTTTTGTTTCTCCAGGACATCTCTAACTTTCATGTCAGTTTTCCTTCTTTTGTTAAGCCTTTTCTAGTTGAGAATTTACTACTTCTCTCTTGTGCATAAAATGTGGGAATAATATAATAAAATAATATAATAAGATAAAATGTCAGTATAATTATATTTACACCTTTTGTTTCAATGTCATTACTATTTTTTGTTGTAGTTAGCCTAAATGCTTACCTTAGATACTCATTTTTTAAGATGATTGTTAAATCATTGATAAATGGATTTTTAGTTTTAACCGTGGTTTTGGAGAATAGTAATTGAACTTGTAACCATGGCAATTGCTCAATTAATCTCTCCTGCTATTAGATACTTCGTAAATATGAAAGAGCATATTTACAAGACAAACTCACAACATTCCCAGTGAAAAACTACTCCCTGACATCTAATTTAAATCTCCCCTCTTTCCAGCTAGCCAAAGTGCTTGTTCTGCTCCTCGATGCTCTGGTGAGACCTTACTTCAATTATTTTGTGCAGTTTTGGGTGCCAAAATATAAGGATATAAATTTATTAGAGAGTGTTCAAAGAATAGCTACAGAGATGGTGAATGGTCTAGAGAGGAAGGTATATAAAGAGCAGCTTAGAATACTTGGCTTTTTCAGTATAGAGAAGAAGAAGCTGAAGAAAGATCTCACAGTGACCTACAGATTCCTCCCATGGTAGAGAAGAGAAAGCACTCATCTCTTCACACTGGTGACCAACAATAGATCCCGAGGGAATGATAATCTTAGTCTTTGCTGTAAACTGGACCATACACATGTCCTCAGCCTTCCTTCATAGGAAATGCCTTCCAGCACTTTTACTGCCTTCATTGTCCTTTGGAATCTTGCAAGGTCCTTGACACACTTTATGCACCATGGAGCCCAGAGCTGCTCACAATACTCAAGGTGAGGCTGCATCAACACTACACAAAACTGGGAGAATGACTCCTTTTGACTCTCTGTCTCTGTTTAATGAACTTCAAAGTTCAATTTGCCCTCTTGGCTTCCAGGGCAAACTGCTGATTCATATTGAGCCTACTGTATCCTAACACCCCCAGATTCCTTTCTGTTGAGCTGCTCATTAGCCAATCATTTCCAAATCTGTACTCATGTCTAGCATTAATCTGTCTCAGATGCAGAAACTGGCATTTTCCTCTGCAGCGTTTCTTGTTGTTGGTGACTGCCTGTCATGGTTTTATGATTTTTTAGTTATTGGTATTCCACATCATAACATCATGTAGTGTACTGAGAGTAATAGAGTTAATGCTCCAGTTCCATGGATCATGGATAGTTCTGGGTACCTGTCCCAGAACAGATGAAGAACTATATCTCTCAAAGGACTGTTTGCTGTTCTGTTACCATTTCCACTCGCAGGGAAAGATAAAAACTGTACACATATCACAATTCCTTTTTGACCATCCAGCTAGTCTCTGTTGCAGGTGCCATAACACGTCAGCATACTTAGTGTAAGGACATCCGCCTTTGGATACTCTCTCACTGTATTTGTTTTATTATCTTCAATTCTAATTACGCTGTAATATTGTATTATTGTGTGTTAACTTACATTCTGATATCTTATCTAGTAAATTAGTTTGTTTATCCTTAGATCATTGCCACTTCTTTTCTTTTTTTAGGCCCATCTCCCTACCCTTTCCCCTTTTCCCTTTGCCAGGGAGTGGGTGTGTGGGTCCCCACACCCCAATAGTCACAGAACTTGGCCAAAACATCTCATAAACCATTGACACTGCCTGATGCTCCAATCTGTTAAAACCTCTTTACAAAGCCCCTTATTCATCCAGAGAGTTAATAGTATCTCCTAGTTGAGGATGCACTGCACTCCTGTTTCCAGATGATTGATAAAAATGTTGACTGACCCTACAACAGTGCCTGGGGAACATCACTAATGCCCTGCTGCCATTCATCCATATATAGCCATTCACTGCAACTCACTGAACTCTACCACTAAATCTGTTCATCATCCGATGTAGAATGAACCTGCTTATCTTATAGTTGTACAATTTATCACAGGCATGGTTGAGCTGTGGCCCACAGGGCACATGCAGCCCAGTACAGCTCTCCAAGAGTCCCGCTCCTGTTACCACATCATCTTGGCAGTGGCTCCACACTGCCAAGAGGCCCAGCCCGGCCCCTCAGCACCAACCGAACATTGGTGAACAAATATCCCAAATTGGGCCAAAACAAAGGCATGGGGCACAGTGCAGTGCTAACACAAGTCATGACAAAGAGATCTATGGATTTTAATATGTTGACTAGACAACAGTTCTGTGAACAGAAAAGAATAGTCAGCTGTGTTTTCTATTTTAGTAAAGGAATTTGAGAATAAGTTTCACAGAATCACAGAATCACAGAATGGCCCAGGTTGGAAGGGACCTCAAGGGTCATGAATCTCCAGCCACCCTGACACCACATGCAGGGCCACCAGCCTCCCCATTTAATACGAGACTAGGCTGTCTAGGGCCCCATCCAGTCTGGCCTTGAACACCTCCAGGGACGGGGCATCCACAACCTCTCTGGGCAGCCTGGTCCAGCACCTCACCACTTTCATAGCAAAGAACTTTGCCCTGACATCCAACCTAAATCTTCCCTCCCTCAACTTAAAATCATTTCCCCTTGTCCTCCTGTTATCTACCCTTTCAAAGAGTTGATTCCCCTCCTGTTTGTAGGCTCCCTTTAGGTACTGAAAGGCTGCAGTGAAGTCACCCCACAGCCTTCTTTTCTCCAGGCTGAAGAAACCCAGCTCCCTCAGCCTGTTTTCGTAGGGGAGGTGCTCCAGTCCCCTGATCATCTTTGTGGCTCTGCTCTGGACCCTCTCCAACAGCTCTCAGTCTTTCTTGTATTGGGGGCTCCAGACCTGGTCACAGCACTCCAGATGGGGCCTCACAAGAGCAGAGTAGAGGGGGACAATCACCTCCCTGTCCCTGCTGGCTACCCTTCTTCTGATGGAGATCAGGATACCATTTGCTACTGAGATGAAGAAGTGCACTGCTGACTCACGTTAAGCTTTTCATCCATCACAATCCCCAGGTCCTTCTCCACAGGCTGCTCAAGGACCACTCCTTCCAGTCTTTATAGATGCCTGGGATTCTTCCGGCCCAAGTACAAAACTTTGGACTTTGCCATGTTGAATTTCATCAGCTTCATCCCGGCCTACATTTCTAGCCTGTCGAGGCCATTCTGAATGGCATCCCTTCCTTCCACCGTGTCAACTGCACCTGTCAGCTTGGTGTCATCAGCTGTGAGAAAATTTTTGTATTGTTCTAGGAGTTTGATGATCGTTTTTCCTCTTAGTGAATATAAACCTGCTATAAAATAAAATAAAATAAAATAAAATAAAATAAAATAATCACAGAAAATAACAATGGCCGCTAAAGACTGCGTTATCACTCACTTTTTATAGGCTCAGCTCATATTCTGCTGTATAGGAAACAGAGCAATTACTTAGAAATAATAGTTTGTAAGAGTAGTCTAGAATAGTAGTCTAGAGTAGTCTAGAATATGTATCAAGTACATATGGAAAGTACTAATTGCTTACAATTTATGTGGTTGAAGGTTCACATAGTACTGAAAGAAAATCCTACTTACGACTCAAAATACCTGTTAAATACCTAGGTTATTATTTGCTGTAGTTTGAGGACATGATCTTCTTGTTCTTTTTCACTCAGAGTTGCTTTGTGAAATATCCCAAGAATAAGGCTAAGACAGACTCTAGCAATTTGGTCAAAAGTTATTTTATGTTGATTCGTAATGTCAGGGGCAGTTGTTGGTAGTATGGCTGTAGGTGTTGAACCTTCCCATCAATATTTGGTTTCATTTTGTTGCTGTGTGACACATGGTAGCAGAGCAGCAGTCTGACAAAATGTTGCCTAACATGAAAGTGCATAAAAAAAAAAAGGAATGCAATTGAATTTCTCCATGTGGAAAAAATGGCACGTGTAGATATTCATCAATACTTGCTACTTTTTAAGGAGAGCCGACAGTGGATGTGAGCACAGTGAGGAGTGGGTGCTGCATTTTAACAGTAGAGAGTGACAATGGTCACCTCCACTGGTGAAGATTTTTATAGTGTGGCATGCAGGGTTTTGTTCATCACTGGTGAAAATGCACAGCAAATGGTGGTGACTATGCTGAAAAAAAACATTTTGTAGCTGAGAATTTGCTGCACAAATAGTGTTAATGTACTCCTTGTATCTGTTATATTTACCGTGGAAGTAAAGACGGGGCATTAATTTCAGAGTGACCTATTAGCTGTATTAAGAGCTATTTAGGAACAGCTTTTCTAGTTTTAATTCATAATTTATTCTGCGTTAGTACTCAAAAACAAAATAACCTTAAATTCTAAAATATTTTAGAGATATAACTGTTTGTGTAGTAAGTAATCTATGACATACGTGCAGTTATAGTTAAAAACTAATAAAATATGTGCTTTATGTTCAGGAAAAGTTAAAGAGTAGACATAGCAATTTCATATCAATGTATCTGTAGCAAATTAACAAACTAACCCTTCATCCTTTGAACCTCAGTTATGTGCCTGTATTCACAAAGTCATTCACTCTGGTATTACTAAACTAGATTTTAACAATCTAAACATTATTCTTCCATGAACTGTGGATAAACTCCCATTCTGAGTCTTTTTTTTTTTTCCCCTCAAAGCATCTAGTGCATTCTTCTGCTATTCTGAGGCTGCCCAATGACAGGTAAGCAGGTGAATAAGATAGCAGGAGAATGAGAGTAAAATTAAAGTGCAAGAGGGAAAAAATAATAATAAAAATAGCATTCCAGAATTTTATCTCTACATGCAATTTGTCTTTCTGACTTCCCTTGAGAGAAAGAATGTCAAGAAATAGCCTCAAGATTATGACAGTAACAGCAAAAGCAGTTGCATTAATTTATGTGAAGGAGAACAATAAAACATTTCATGAATTACTTCAACTTTTTTTCTCCAAATAATGTTCCAGCAAGGGGATTGATGGTTGACAGCTGTGTTCACTGATAGGTAACCTTGTTGCAAGTTACTGAAGAAAGATGTTCTTCTTCATCGGACTTGTCTCGGCTTTGCAATTATTTTTCCTTAGAGCCAACACAGCTATTGTTACATTTTTAAATATTTCTATCATGCATTTCTTCTTTGAAATAATTAATTTTTTTCTTTGCACTACTTGGCTGATAACATATCATAATGTAGGCTGCCAAGTGCCAAATGACTCTCAGATTCATTCAAGCATTCAAAGCAAGGAAAACCATTCATCCAGATAAGATCTTATCTGACAAGTCAAGCTCAGGAAATCTCAGTATAATTATATGGTGTTAATGAAGGCCATGTATACAGGCAGTTCACAAAATTAACCTCTGTGTAAGTCTATCAACAGTAATGTGAATCAGACATTTTAAGTTAGTGGAATTTTTTAAATTTTATTATTATTATTATTATCATCATCATCATCATCATCATCATTATCATTATCATTATTATTAATATTTAAGACAACTAAATATCTATCCCCCATGCAAACACTTTATATGAAAAGCTTTCATTCTTTCCAAAGGTTTACTATGTAATAGTTTTGACAGAGATGTATTTGTCCTACTGATGTTAACTTGTTCTGAACAGGTGGTTAGAAACCAAGGAACAGGTATTTTAAAATATACAGTGATATTTGATACAGCAGAGTAAGATAAGATTTCTAATCATTTGTCTTTCATTTTAAAACCTAAATTTAAAAAAAAAAAAAAAGGTATAAGATTGTACTTTAACAGTTGCTGTTGTTAACATTCATATGTTGGAAAATATTCTTAATGGTAGATACATTTCTGCATTATTTTTACAAAAGATTGAACTGTTCATTATTTGATTTGAAGCTTATGAAAGTTGTGTTTATTTTCATATTAAGACTACTTTAGTATTTACAAATAAACAAACACACATACACACAAAAACAAACAAACACAACAAACACAGGCAAACAAAAAATAAGTAAATCAAACCTCTTTACTCAGCTGTGATGAGGCCACACATTGAGTAGTCTATTCGGTTTGGGATCCCTCACTAAAAGAAAGACATAAAGGCCCTGGAGCATACTCAGGAGGGTGATGGAGCGGGTGGGGGATCTGGAGCATAGGCCTTATGGGGAGTGGCAGAAGAAACTGGAATTATTTAGTCTGTAGAAGAGAAGCCTCAGGGGAGACGTTATTGCTTTCTACAGCTTCCTGAAAGGAGACTGGTATGATGACTGTCAGTCTCTTCTCCCACAGAACGAGCAATAGAGAATGACCTCAAGTTCTGGTTAAGTATTAGGAAAGATTTCTGCTTCAAAAGAGTGATCAGGCACTGGAAAGGCTGCCCAGGGAAGTAGTGGAGTCATCATCCCTGGAAGCATTCAAGAAATGTTTAGATGTTGTGCTAAGGGATATGGTTTCACAGAATCACAGAATTTTTGGGATTGGAAGATCATGAAGTCCAGCCTCCCTGAAAAGCAGGCCCCCTACAGCAGACTGCACAGGTAGGTGTCCACACAGGTCTTGAATATCTCCAGAGAAGGAGAATCCATAACCTCCCTGTGCAACCTGTGCCAGTGCTTTGTCACACTCACTGTGAAAAAGTTCCTACACATATTGGTGCAGAATTTCCTATGCTCCAGTTTATGGCTGTTTCCCCTTGTCCTGTCCCCAGAATGCTGAAAAGAGGTTGGCCATATCTCTTTGAATCCCACACTTAAGATAGTTATAAACATTAATCAGATCCCCTTGGAGTCTTTTCTCAAGGCTGAACAGACCTGCTTCAATCAGCCTTAATGGTTTAACGGGGAAATATCAGTGCTACGTGGGCATTTGGACTGGATGATCTCGGAGGTCTTTTCCAACTCTGGTGATTTTATGATTCTATGAAACCATACTGTTTTGTTTATTTTGGAAAAGACTGATCTAAGAAAAGTTAAATATATATATTTTAATGCTTTCTTCAGTTTAACAAACATTGTTGTTATTTAAAATATTGTTTGTGTAAGCCTCCTCTTTCTATAAGACAGGCCTTTCCTTCAGGGTATATATATCATTAATATGTGATTTAAAGACTGCAGAACTGTGTTCAAATTTCTGAGGCAGTAAGTATTATAATATGTGAATTTCCTGTCACATATTTTAGCATTCGGTTACATATTTAAGTGTATGTACATTCTTTTCCCTAATTTTTTGTTTTGTTTCAAATCAGAAGTGTGTTTCTGAATAGTCTCTGACTTATCATGTTTTTTGTAATGAAACATCCTGAAAGTTCATGAGCTAGAAGAAATTCAACTGGAAGATATGTTCTTGTAGTAGGCGAGAAACAAGTCCAGTAACAGTTCTCATTTGATTGCTTACAGATTGTTGTGTTATTTTTCTAGAAGATATACAGTTGGTTGAAATTCCCCAGCAGGATGAGATCTGATGATTTTTGGTAGCTAGAGCAAGAAAACTTCACCATGGTTGTGTGGCCTCTGGTTTCTGGAGTTAAGAGTCTGGATAGCTCTTCCAGTCCTTGGAGTCAGATACACTCCTATCTATCTGAGTGTAGATGTCCATATAATGAAACACTAGTGCTTCTATCTGGAATTCAGCCTCAGCCTTGGATATCTTATGTTTTTTTTCCCTTAAGTTTTTCTGTTTGTATGTTCTAACATATCTCTTTTTGAGGGAAGAGAGACTTTAATAAAACTGGGAGACAAAATGTAAATGCACCTTAGAGTTGTACAGTCAGGTAATTATTATTTCTGTTTTGTTCCTTTCCTAGTTATTCATAGCATTCTGATTTTCTAATTGTATTTTTGGCCACTGCTCATCTTCAAGCTGATAAGTTTGGTTTGTTCCTTTTTATTTATTCATTTATTTATTTTAATGATTTGTAGTGACTGCAATTAATGTAAGTGGTAATTGCTAACTTAAAGCAAATAATTATATACGTGCAGTTTATGCTGTTTTTTTCTCACGTTATCTTGTTTAGCTGCTAACACTGAATTTCATCTGTTTTATTGCTCAGACATTTAACAGTGTCTGATCCTTCTGCAATTCTTCACAGACAAAATTTTTTTTTATAGCTCTCGGTAATTGCACACCATTTTAAGAGGAAAATTATTCATCCTCTGAATACACTGACCAGCAAATAGCAGAAATGATTCTGAAATTTCATTGTTGATTCTTCTACACTTGGGTTCCACAGGTGGAAGACCTTTGTTGTTCCTTTTATGTTTTTATTAATCCAAATGTACAAATTCTTTTTGCTGCTGTGAAATGGAGCATGGACTTTTCCAAGAGTCATTCCAAAAAGCTTTCTGGAATTCCATGTATAGTAATTTACATGATATATCAAGTCCAAATGTTATTTTTCTTTCATAATGAGATTTAATAGATGTAGCACTTATTATCCACAACTGCAAAAAATGCCCCCTGCCCTCCTCCCCCCTCCAATACTTTATATATAATAGGTGTTGCTACTATAGTCCAGCTGCTACATTATTCTATTTGGGAACAGTATTTCAATACAAAGGAATATGGTGTTCCTAATTTACTTAGCATATTTCAGCCTAAGCTTTCTTTTAACATGTGAATTCACATTCACACATATGACTTATTCTGTCACCTGTAATTCAATTTATATGCTAGAATTTGAATTACAGTGCTGCAGCAGTTATCAGCCTTCCATCAAGTCTCTCAGTGTCTACTATGCCAGTAATTTTATTTAAAATAAGCTTGGTCATTTAATTATTTGCATTTCTGTAATTTATATTAAACCACTTATCCATTTGGTCCTGTTCTGTTAGCCTGTTTTGATGTTCTCTGTACAGATGAATCTTATTTATAGAGATTGCTTCTATTACCTTCTTGAATGTTATTGACTTCTATTCTGTCAGCTTTTGTAATGCTAAAGAGATTTTATTACTTCACCCTTGTGCACCTGTTGGATTTTCCTCAGTCTTTAGTTTAAAACCTTCCCATAAACTTTATTTTAGTTTTGAGTTTTATTTGCTTTAGATGGAACTGATCCTTCCCTTATAGGCTATTTCAAAGATTTCCCCAGTTCCTAATAATTTGAAATTTTACCTCCCTAGGTGATTGCAAATACAGTATAAGGAACATTTCAAATAGTAGAATCTGAGTTTACGTTGCCCTTTAGGAACTTTTTCATGCATTTCTCCCCATATTGTTCAGCAGCCCAGAATGATGATATGCCTCCTAGGACTTACTATAATGCTGTGTAGACGTCTTGTGTTTTTTGCCACCTACTGACAATTTACATCCTCTCTGGCAATGTAAGCTGAGTGTACCTAGTGGAGGACAAACTCTTTATTTATTGTTGTACTTTACTGGATATCAAAAGAAATATTGATTTCCAAAAGATTTATTAAAAACATGTAGCCACTTTGCATCTATTAAAACAAAACAAACAACAACAACAACAAATCAACAAAACAAAGAACACTGAATTCTAGCAGTTGGGTTGACTTCACCACCAGGACTCTCAGGACATAAGTAAAACATATTACATATTGGAAAAAAATACATATATATATTGACTACTCCAATATATAATTCTCATATATATTGAGAAAATGGAAAATAATAATAATAATAATAATAATAATAATAAATTCCATGCTGTGCAAAAAGACACTTTGTACAATCCAAATAATTTCCATGCACATGAACAGGGCTACAGAATACCCCGATATCTACTCATATATACATATGCAGGGCTAGACTTCTGTTAGTCTTTGTTGTTATTGATAGGCTGAAACTGTACAGTGAATGTGGGGATGAAATGAGTAAACTTGTTTTGCTTAGGAGAACAAACAGAATGTGTCTGTGGTGTCACATTTCTTGTATTAGCACACAACTTTTAGACCTCTTCCAAATATGTTCATAATGGAAAATCAAACTGATAGACAAAGACAATTTTTTTTTCCACATATTTATCATATGTAATATTTCAAGTATCATACTTAAAGGCATATGTCTCCTTTAGTTCAGAGAGGTGGTATACCTATTTTATAAGAGAAATATACAAGTTATTCATGTACATGTTATAAAGTTACTTGTCAGTTGGGTCTTCATGTTCAGTATTTTTCTTAAAATCCGAAGATTTAAAGTGAGATTCAAGAAAACAAACACAGAGCAATTTAATTATCTAAATATCAAGACAGTACTTGATTATCTAAAGCTGTCATGGACATAATATGTCATAGTAGCTGCCAGAGTTAACAGAGCATATATAGGAGACTAAAGTCCCTGTGCATCAGCTGGACATTAGAGAGGATACCAAAGGTCCTCTGGAGCAACACTAGATGCCTATGTTAAAAGAACTTTATTAGAAACAAAACTATGATTGTTATGGACTTAACTAAATTAATCTATGCCTGTGAGGGGCAGTAGGACTCTGGGCCCCCTCCCCTGCCCCATAAAATGGGAAGGGGAAAGAGAAAGGGAGATGGGAGCTGGGCTCAAAGAAGGAAAAGAAAAAAAAAAAAATCAGCAGTAGTCAAACCTGAAAAGATTGGAACGGCTAGGAAAGCACCTCTCAGCACCTACTGCAAGGCAGTAAGAGAAAGACCATCCCACCCAGAAGGGCCAGATCCCATGACTTCTGTCAATGTACAGGGGAATAGGTATCCAGAATTGGAGCATTAACACTTTAACTCCCAGTGCACTACATGATGTCATGATGTGGAATACTGAAAACCAAAAAACATAAAATCACGACAATTATAAAACTCTCAAATTAACTTTGTTTGTTTGTTTGTTTTTCATATCTTTATTTATTTATTTATTGTTTGTTTGTTTGTTTGTTTGTTTGTTTGTTTTGATTTATTTATTTGCTTGTTTGTATTTCTTTTTTTTCTGGATAACTAGTCATTCTAGATCATGATCTGAAGTCTGATTACCAAGATAATATAAAAAGTACTCTCATAAAATGAGAAGGCAAAAGTTGTCCTTAAAGATAAGTCACTTTTATAAATTAGCAAAGACCCAACTGGGTGATTGGAATGGGAAGGCTGTTAGATTTTTGTATATTCATGTTTTGGACACATGAATTTGAAGGGCAGACTATTAGGTAGATAAGGAAATGGTTGGAAGGTTGCAACCGGAGGACTGTGCTCAATGGCTCTATGTTGAAGTGGAGGCCAGTGATGAGTGATGTCTCCCAGGGGTCCGTTCTGGGACCAGTACTCTTCAACATATTTATCAGTAGCACTGAAGATGGAATTGAGTGCATCCTCAGCACGCTTCCTGATGACACCAAGCTGAGTGCTGCAGCTGATATGGCAGAAGGGAAGGGATGCAACCCATAGGGACCTTAATAGACTAAAAGGTGGGCTCTTGTGAACCTAATAAAGTTCAAGAAAGCAAAGTGCAAGGTTTGCACTTGGTCTGAGGTAAAATCAGACATGTATACAGACAGGGAGAAGAATTCCTTGAGAGCAGCTTTACTGAGGAGGACTTAGGGGCCCTGGTAGATGAAAAAAACTTAACATGAGCCAGCAGGGTGTGCTTGTAGTCTGGAAGGTCAACTGTATCCTGGGTTACATCAGAAGAGGTCTGGCCAGAAGAGAGTGGGAGGTGATGGTCCCCTCCTGTTCTGCCCTCAACAGACCCTAGCTAAAGTACTTCATCCAAGTCCGGGGCCTCCAAGAAAGGAAAATGTGGAGATTTTCAAGACAGTCCAGAGGAGGGCCAAAAAGAAGATACAAGGGCTGGAGCACCTCTGTTATGAACACAGGCTGAAGAAAATGGGCTTGTTGAGTGTGGAAAAGACTTTATTTTTTATTTGTTTAATTTTTTTTTCTATAACTTCAGTGGCAGGTCAGGATACTGAGAGGATCCAAAAAACCTACCTCATAAATAAATGGCTTAGAAGTTGTTGCAAACACAGGATTTTTTAATTTTATTTTATTTATTTTATTTTATTTTATTATTTTATTTTATTCTATTTTATTTATTTATTTATTTATGTATTTATTTCACCACAATGCTATTTCCTTGGCACCTGGCATGATGGCTGCAAATGGAATTAGCCTGTCTCTGAGGGCTAAGAGGATCTTAGCTGAGGAACTAGCAGGACTCACTGAAAGGTCTTTAAACTAGCTATGAACGGGGAGCGGGACAAAATGAGGGCCACTGGGGTTGAGCAGGTCATTCAAGGGCTCATACCAAGTTTGATGGGCAAAGAGGGTGAAGTACAAAGGGATGGACCGGGGCAGGGGGATGCTGGGGATGCTGCTGTTCTAGGGGATCCTAGATTTTCTATAAAGGTGGTGAGATGGAAAGCCCAGCTGAAGTGCCTTTATACCAATGTACACAGCCTGGGAAAGAAGCTGAACGAGTTGGAAACTGTGATGCACTTGGAAAGTTATGACCTTGTTGCAATCGTGGAAACATGGTGGGATGACTCCCATAAATGGAATACCCCCATTGAGGAATATTAGCTCTTTAGAAGAGATAGACTAGGTAGGAAGAGTGGGGGAGTTGCCTTCTATGTCAAGGAGTGGATAGACTGTGAGGAGCTCCCTCTGAGAAATAGTCAGAAACAGGTTGAGAGCCTGTGGGTTAGAATTTGGAATGGGATTAATAAAGGCCAGCTAGTGATGGGGGTACACTACAGGCCACATGATCAAGGGGTGACTGTTAACAAGGCTTTCTTGCTTCAGATGCAGAGGCATAATGCTCATAGACTCTCATACTGGTGGGGGACTTTAACCATCCGGTTATCTGTTGGAAAGATGACACGGCAAGCTGCAGGAGGTCCAGAAGGCTCCTGGAATGCATTGATGATAACTTTCTGGTCCAGGTATTGGACAGACTGAACAGAAGTGAAGCATTGCTGGACCTGCTGTTCACCAATGCAGAGGAGATCATTAAAGGTGTTAAGGCAGCCTGGAGGCAGCCTGGGCTGCAGTGATCATGCCCTGGTTGAGTTTGTGATCTCGAGGGATGTGGGCCTCGCAAAGACTGGCGCCAGAACTCTGAACTTTGGAAGAGAGACTTTAAGTTGTTTAAGGAATTGTTGGTTGAGATCCCCTGGGATGCTGTCTTTAAAAACAAAGATGTTGAAGAGAGCTGGCTATTCTTCAAGGATGCCTTCCTGAGAGCACAAGAGCTCTCCTTCCCTCTGAACAAGAAAGCAGGGGAGGTAGGAAAATGGCATGGCTCAGCAAGGACCTGCTGGGCACACTGAGGGCAAAGAAAGGTGCGTACAAACTCTGGAAACATGGGTGTATCACCTGGGAAGAATACAAGGATGCCATCCGGACTTGCGGATGTGGGATCAGGAAAACCAAGGTGCAGGGGGAACTGAACTTGGTGTGGGACGTGAAAAACAATAGGAAGACATTCTCCAGGTGCACTGGACAGAAGAGACAGGCCAAAGCGAGTGTACCTCCTTTGGTATATTTAAAAGGAGAACTGGCTTCAACAGTTCAGTGAATTAGGAACTGGCTGGCTGGCCACAGCCAAAGGGTTGTGATGAATGGTTCTATGTCCAGGTGGAGTCTGGTCACAAACGCTATCCCTCAGGGGTCAGTTTTGGGACAGCTGTTCTTCAACATCTTCATCAACGACATAGACCATGGCATTATCTACCAATTGAAGAGATGTAAATTTGATGGGTGGACCACCCAATGGATAAGAAATAGGTTAAAAGGCCACAGACAGAGGGTGGTCATCAATGGTTCTATACCCAGGTGAAGGCTGGTAACGAGCAGT
Source organism: Perdix hodgsoniae (assembly GCA_035772895.1). NCBI lineage: Eukaryota > Metazoa > Chordata > Aves > Galliformes > Phasianidae > Perdix > Perdix hodgsoniae. Next base: position 5,527,611 of record JAPSGF010000052.1, read on the forward strand.
GTCACCCACAGGTCTGTCTTGGGACCAAAGTTCTTTAACATCTTTATCAATTGCATCAATGATGGAATCATGAGCACCAGTAAGTTTGTTGATGACACCAAGCTGAGTGGTGCAGCTGACACAGTGGAAGGAAGGGATGCCATTCAGAATGGCCTTGACAGGCTAGAAAGGTGGGCCTGGCTGAACCTAATGAGATTCAATACAGAAAAGTGCAAAGTTTTGCACTTGGGCTGGAGGAGTTCCTAGCATCTATAAAGACTGGAAGGAGCGGTCCTTGAGAACAGCCTGTGGAGAAGGACCTGAGGGTCTTGATTGATGAAAAACTTAACATGAGTCAGCAATGTGCTCTTGCAGCTCGGAAAGCAAATGGTATCCTGGGCTCCATCAGAAGAAGGGTAGCCAGCAGGGACAGGGAGGTGATTGTCCCCCTCTACTCTGCTCTTGTGAGGCCCCATCTAGAGTACTGTGTCCAGGGCTGCAGCCTCCAGTACAAAAAAGACTGAGAGCTGTTGGAGAGGGTCCAGAGCAGAGCCACAAAGATGATCAGGGGACTGGAGCACCTCCCCTACAAAAACAGGCTGAAGGAGTTGGGCTTGTTCAGCCTGGAGAAAAGAAGGCTGTGGGGTGACCTCACTGCAGCCTTTCAGTACCTAAGGGGAGCCTACAAACAGGAGGGGAATCAACTCTTTGAAAGGGTAGATAACAGGAGGACAAGGGGAAATGATTTTAAGTTGAAGGAGGGAAGATTTAGGTTGGATGTCAGGGTGAAGTTCTTTAGAGAGAGAGTGTTTTGCCATAACACCATTTCTGCCTTCTGCTTTACATATTTGTTTAAAAGACTATGTACATGAGAATAAAATTTATGGAAAGGTAACAAAGAACTTTCCCAGAGAGAAATGTCTACAATTTTTCCCATTTGATGTCACTATTTACAATTTCTTCTACTCAATAATTCACATAACTGCTTCAAACAAATAAACAAATAATAATAAAATTGTATGGCAGTGAACATTTAGTAAATTATTCTACAAGGTGCAGTGTCTTCAGGATATATTAAACATATATTTTGAAATAGGGGTAAATTCAGTATCTTGCTCAAGAAATAAAGCCTGAAAGTAAGTACATACAGATCATGCATGTTACAAAAGTACAATTAATTTATTTTCTAGTTAAAGTAATGCCTGGTTTAATATCTTATAGTATCAAAAATGCATTATATGATTAAAAAAAACCCATGTTCATAACTATTATTTATTTTAAATTTAAAATCGATATTGTAGATGAGAAAGGCTGTAAACAAATGGAGAAAGTGCTGTCCTATATGTAAATTTGTCAGTCATTTGTGATTGCCTTTAGCATACCTTGATTTTAAAGATTGCTCCTTAATGTGTTCTAAATGTGTAGTGGCAATGGTGAAGTTGATGGATTTTATTTATTTTTTTAACTTTTATTTTCATTTATTTCAGTGGTGATTTCACATCAGTGACCAACTAAATTCCATTCTTACTTCATCTCCTCTAGGGAAGATGTGGGGAGAAATTTTGATGCAAAAAAAAAAAGCTCACATGTTAAGATAAGTATAATTTAATTGAAGGATAAAGGAAGAGAAAGAGAAGCAATGGTTGCATGGAGACAAAGAAAGAGAAAGCAATTATTCTCTTTTTCCCATCAACAAGAAATACTCCATGTCTCTCAAGGAGCACCTCAATATACATAGCAATGGTTTGGGAAGAAAGACATTTTCATCAAAAAATTTGTCCCCCCTCTCCCTGCTCCTTTTGCTTCTCCAGCTTTTATTGCTGAATGTGATGTTAAATGCTATGCTATGAAGTGTCCCTTTTGTTGGTTTAGATCAGCTGTCCCGGATGTACCCTGCCTACCTTTTGCCCACACCCAGCCTTCTGCCTTTGAGGGGCTTCGTAAAGAATCTTTTAACTTCTTTGTTTTAACTAAGTGTTCTCTTATTTTTCAATTCCTTCTTTCCCAGGTGATTTAGTGTTTAATTTTTGAAAACTCATTAAGCATGCACATTGCTTGTAACAGTTCCCTTTCTTCCCTGTGCTCACAACCAAAATCATTTTAGCTGAAAACCAGCAAGCTGCAGTCGCATCTTTGCTGTTCACTAATGGCAGCTTGGCAGATCTCAAGTCTCAACCATCACATTTGGCAAAGGAGAAAAATAAGTGAATGCATCAGAAATACAGACTATCAGTTCATTTAACAAAACAAGACAAGGCTGAGAGCACATTAACCACTCCTTGTCTCCTCATCTAAAGACTATATTTTTAGCTTTTTATTAGGGACAGCTGAGGAGTATTGAAATGAAAGTCAAGAGGTTAAAATCTTGGAGATATGTGCTGTAGCTGTGATGTTAACATGTACACTTATAGTAACAGGAAGAGTTTAAAAACAAGTTCAAGGAGATGCTGCTATGCAACGTCTTCTCTTCTTCTCTTTCAGCCTGATGGGATACAGAGAAAATAGTTTTAATTGAAATGCAGAAATGATGACATTTCATTTTATGACATCTGTTAGTTGGCCACATTATTTGGTGAAACATTCAATTCTTGAGAACGTTTAGAGGAGCCACTCTATAAATATAAATAAACTCTATAGATTAAAATAAACAAAACCTCATATTAATACTTTGTTTTTTTTTGTCTAGGAATATAAAATCATTTCACTGAGTTTTAGAGTTTTATTGATTCTGTTGTTACTTGTTCTTTTTAATGTATATATATATATATATATATATATATACATATATACTTTGTATATATTTCTTTGTAAAATCAACACAGAGAGTGCCTTTTATTTTTGACCAATGAAGAGAAAAAAAAAATTGTTCCCCACACACACACAATGACAAAAAAGTTTGGTTTATACATTGTGTGATCTGTGAATCCATATGTTTTTTTTTGGGGGGGGATTGAGGGGTGGGGTAGTAGGAGGGAGGAAACGGATTTCCTTTTTAAATTAGTGTCCAGATACTTTGGTGATGGGTACCTTATTCAAAGAATATTAATCCTAAAATAAATAAATAAATAAATGATTCAATTTACATAACAGTGTGTTGTTTAGTTCAAAACGAAAATATCTTTACATGCATTCATTGTTAAAGGGCTTACTTTATTTATTTATGTATTTAGTATTGCTATGGTAGAAGTTGTAACAAATTCATATTATTCTCTGTATGATGGGATAAGTTTAGCAAGTAATATAGGAAGCTAAAATAATTTGTAACAACAACTAACTTTTATGGAAGTCATTTAAGCAGTGCAGTAAAAAATGGTACACAATGTGAATCATACATCCAGCAAGCAGGTGCAGGCTAGTTCTGATCCAAAACCTTAACCCTGCTAGTGCCTCCCTAACCCAGAGTTAATAAACCTTGCTGAAAGACAGCAATGTTAGCCGCTATTGCAGTGTTACTGCAGAAAGGGCTGTCATGTCACTGCCCACCAGTTACTTATTGCCACCTCTCAGCTGGGTGTTATCACCTCACATAACAGGCAGCCAGTTTCAGTGTAAAGCATCCAGTTTCATGTAAAGTCTTTGAAATCAGTTTCCCAATTGCTTATTGAAAGAATGGCCATAGAAATTTAGGTTGTAGGGAAAAACGTTGAGAGAGAAAAAATAAATAGTACTTCAGCATTTAGGAAAGAAAAAACAAACAAACAAACAAAAAAAACCAACACAGCTTTCACCAAAAATAAAATAAAATAAAATAAAATTACTTCCTGTAAATTTTTATTTATGTAATTTATATATGAATTTACATGAACTTTGATATAAATGTTTGCTCTTATACTAATAGGAAGTGAAACCAAATGAATTTACAGTATGATATAAATGCACCACAAGAATGTATTATCACTTGCAGATTAAATTTATAATATTATTTTCTGTACAAGTTATACTTCTGAAAATCTATATGTCAAAGTGGTGGTATTAATCTGGAAGGACTGAACAAGATGGAAATATGCTTTGACCCTTTTTATAGATTTTTCAGAGCTTCGGTGTGATTTTTGATTCTACTCCTGCAACTCTGTACTTTTACTAACATTTTAATCAAGAGTGGGATTGAACAATTATTTATTTATGATCAATATCCAGTACAATCCAGAGAATTGATGGTATGACACAGATTGCTCTGTATCCCCTTGTGCCTTTTATTAATATTACACCTGCTAGTTTGTTCTTACTGATGTACTAACTGATCTGCCAAACGCTGTCTCCCTGTTGTCATTGGTAGTCTTATGACTGCTTTTATTAAAAAGTTCCCCTCTTACTGAGGCTTTTGCTTTATTATATTTGGACATAATAACTACAACCCCAATATGTTAACTGATGAAGTGTTTTTTTGTGTTTTTTTTCTTTGTGTTTTTTTTTTTTCTTCCTTGTTTTGTTTTGCTTTTAGCATGGTAGCCAACATGGAAAACCCTCAAGTTTCTAAGTGCTTTAAGGGAGGCAAAGTCAGGAGGAGGATCAAAATAAGTATGGAAAGTTTAGTTGGAATAAATTTAGTGTGGATATATATAAGGGATGCTTTTGGGATAGGAACAATACTTTTCATGTTTTTATTTTCTCTCTTCCAACTCAAACTTTTAAACTCCTTTTACCCTCTTATGCTTATTTTAGAAACTGCTTTCTTGTCTATTTAAGTCAACAGGGAACTACTCTATCTGTTGATAAGGTGGAAAAAGTGATGGAGTATCGGCAGGGGTATGCAAAGGGTTCCATATCATATGTTGTTTTAAACAGAAGATTTGAGTTCAGAAAACAAAAGCCCGATTAGGAAATTGATAATCTATATAGTACATAATACAACATTTTTGTGTCTATTACTAAAAAAATTGTTTCAAAATTCTATCCAAGAATACATTTGTATGATTTGACTATTGCTTGTTATACATCTAAAATGTATTTTCTGTTCTTATTCAGAAATGTAATATTCACGAGCTGTTACAGAGCTTTCAGCTCCTCCTTGGTGTGTTCTTTATATTATAACAAATGAGAAGAAATTCTTGATTTCAATTAACAAGGATATGTACATATCTTATCCTCTGTAGGTGTTCTCTCTTGTCTATTGTAAACGTGTTTTTCCACTGAATAATATCCTTGGAAAAGCTGACAGAAACTACTTCTGTGAATATCTCTATGACCATGAAAACTTGAAAAGCCTTTCTTCAAGTTTCTATAAAATAGAAAGAAACAAACTCTTAGGCATGGATTCAGTAGCCCAAAAAAAGAATTATGAGCCTACTATAATTTATGTCTGTGAATCCCACCAGGTGAGTACGTGAGGCGTAGCACATAATATCAATAGGCACAAACACACATATGTGACATAGATACATACATATACATACATAGCTAGTAGCACAGATCAACACAGTCAGGCACATTCAGTACACAGCTGAACGTGAACAGCACCAACAGCCTCATTCTGCTCCCTTCTTCAGCTGAGCAGAAGGCAGCTACAGAAAATGTAAACATATATTCACACTCATGTGCAAAGTTCACTGCAAGCACTTACCTTTGAGAATGGCAAACACACAGGTCTTGCCCTGAAGAATTGTAGATGTTGAGCTAGGTGTCTAGGACTTCTTCTGGCCCTTCTGGTAGCCAGCCCCTCAACGGCTCTCTCCCTTGAAGACACCCTTTAATTACAGCCCACTTCATCTACTGAACAGTTAATTTAGCTTGATCATCCCTACCTGTATTTGTTCTGCCTGGAAAAGAGTTTACTTTCTGCATAGCAGCTCCTATTGCACTTTCCATTTTGGGCTAAAATAATTTTGATAAAACACAGCGTTTTGTCTGTTGTTGAACCATGACTGCACAGCATCTAGGCTTTCTTTCCTCTCCCCCACCAAATGCTGATAGGCTAGAAGTGGATTAAAGGGTGACAGGGGACACAAGCAGGACAGCTGACCTAAACTGACCAATAGATTATTCTCTACAAAATTACAACGTATTTGGAAACAAGAAGCTTAAGGACAGATGGAGAAAGGGTGGAAATTTCTGATTATCAATCATGACTTTGGTCAAGGCTCAGTTGAACGTGAACAAGCAGCGTGCCCAGGTGGACAAGAAGGCTAGTGGCATCCTGGCTCATATCAGAAATAGTGCTACCAACAGGAGCAGGGAAGTGATTATCTCTATGTACTTAACCCTGGTGAGGGCACACCTCGTGTATTGTGTTCAGTTTAGGGAGCCTCATTACAGGAAAGACATCAAGTCCCTGGAGAGTGTTCAGATAAGGGTGATGTAGCTGTTAAGGGGTCTGGAACACAAGTCTTATGAGAAGCACAAGAGAGAGCTGAGATTTCTTAGACTGGAGAAGAGGAGGCTCAGGCTTAACCTTATTGCTCTCTACAACTACCAGGAGGGAGGTTATGGTGAGTTCGGGATGAGCTTCTTCTCCCATGTAGCTAGTTATAGGAGTAGAGGGAAGTTGTGTCAAGTTGTGCCAGGAGAGCATTGGTTTGTGAATAGTCAATCTTGTTTGAAAATCTGATTTCATTCTATGACAAGGTGACCCACTTAGTGGACAAAGGCTGTCAATGATGGTCTACCTGGGCTTCAGTAAAGCCTTTGACAATGTCCCCCACTACATTCTTGTGGATGGCTGCCCATGGTTTAGATGATTTAGAGCATACACTCTTGTCACGGCGTTAACTAGATCAATCTATGCCCATGACAGGGGGCCAGTAGGCCCCTTTCCCCTCTTCTCCCAACCTGGCCCCACACAAAATGGGAAGGAAGGAGGGGAAGAAAAGCAACAGTGGTAACAATCTATGGAGGAAAACTTATTTTACTAACTATGATATTGGAAATGCAAAATAACACAATATAATAAGATTTAATTGAAATTGAGACTAATAAATCAAATAAGATAGGAGAGAGAGTTCCTGAGACCAAGTCAAATCTGAAAAGCTTGGAATGGCTAGGAAACGCAACCTCCAGGGACCCACAGCAAAGCAGTAAGAGAGCGTCGTCGTCATGTTCCCCCCCCCCCCCCCCGAAAGGTCAGATCCCATGGCTTCCGTCATGTACAGGGATAGGTACATGGAGCTGGAGCATTAACACTTTAGTTCCGGTGCACTACATGATGTGTTGAAGTGGAATACTGAAAACCAAAAAATGTAAAACCATGACAGCTCTGCTGGGTGAAACACTGGCTGGATGGCTGGGCCCAAAGAGTGGCTGTCAATGGAGTTAAATCCAGTTGGTGGCCGGTCACAAGTGGTGTCCCCCAGGGCTCAGTACTAGGGCTGCTTCTATTTAACATCTTTATTAATGATCTTGATGAGGGGATTGAGTGCACCCTTAGTAAGTTTGCAGATGATACCAAGTTGGAAGGAAGTGTTGATCTGCCAGAGGGGAGAAGGGCACTACAGAGGGACCTGGATAGACTGGATCGATTGGCCAAGGCAAATTGTATGAGTTTCAGTAGGGCCAAATGTTGGGTCCTGCATTTTGGTCACAACAACCCCTGACAACTCTACAGGCTTGGGGAGGAGTGTCTGGAAAGCTGCCTGATGGAAAGGGACCTTGGTGTATTGATGGACACTCGGCTGAATATGAGCCATCAGTGTTCCCCAGGTGGTGATGAAGGCTAATGACGTCCTGCCTTGTATCATGAATGGTGTGGTGAGCAGGACTAGGGAAGTCCTGTCCCTGTACTCAGCATTACTGAAGCCTCACCTTGAGTACTGTGCTCAGTTTTGGGCACCTCAATACAGAAAGGGCACTGAGGTGCTGGAGCAGGTCCAAAGAAGGGCAACAAGACTTGTAAAGGGCTTGAAGGATATGCCTCATGAGGAGTGACTGAAGGAACTGGGTCTGCTCAGTCTGGGGAAAAGGAGGCTGACCTTACCGCTCTCTTCCAATATCTGACAGGTGCTTACAGCAAGAGAGAGGTTTTCTTCTCACTGCTGACAGGTGACAGGATGAGGGGAAATGGCCTCATGTTGTGCCAGGGTAAGTGTAAATTGGATATCAGGAAACATTTTTTTTACAGAAGGGGGTTGTTAAACACTGAAATAGGCTCTTCAGTGAGGTTGTTGAGTCACCATCCCTGGATGTGTTTAAAAAACATTTGGATGTAGTGCTCAGGGACATGATTTAATGGAGGGTTGTTAGAGTTAGGGTAGTATGGTTAGGTCATGGTTGGACTCCATGATCTTTATGTCCTTTTCCAACCTGAGTGAATCTATGATTCTATGACTTCCCAAATAACCATTAGGTGAGCTGAGATGATGCTCTTTTGAATGTGCCTAAACATCTGCCTTCTGATAAGAAGTAGTGAATTAATTTATATTACTGTTTTGCATTCCCTATTAGATTCGTAGTACCTCAGACCATATGTCCTCTCAACTTCCTTCCATTTCAGCCTCATCCTTGGAGAGAGGAGAGAGAGACAGAGAGAGTGTTAGGTTGCTGGCAAGGGTCGTCACACCACAATGGCAGTCACATAGTCCCCTGTATACCCACTTTCAATCTTTTTGCTGCATCATGGTCTCATGGGCCCCTGTGACCCATTATTTAACTCTAGCTTCTGTCACTCAGAAACACATACATTCATACACCAAATAGATTCAGAAATGAATTTTAATAAGGGGATAGAACAGACTGCATTGATCATGTGCAGACATATAAGAAGAAACAATTTTTATTTGTTGTGTGAAAAATCTTTTTTGTTTCCTCCATCCCCTCCATCCCTCTTTTTTTTTTTTTTTTTTCCCATGATTATTGCTGCCCTGATCTCTGTCTTTGGTTTCTCATGTAAACATTCCATATTAAGTCCTATGTAGTCCCCAAATGCTCTTCCCCTGCACCACATAATGTGCCCAATAAATCTAGTCAGTGACTCCCTTCAGTTCAGGAGATGATTTGGCATTTATTCATCTTGCAAGATTTCACCCCTGGACAACAGAGCTGCTGATTTCCTGAGAAATCTCTGAGAGTATCTCAGACAGGGTACCCCTTCCACTTTCTATTATAATACGGTTAAGTAAGATGAGTTTCAAGGGCCTTTATCAACATAAAATCAGAAAAAGAACTACTTGATTAAGTAACACAGGCCCTGTCCAAAGAACATTTAGAATGAATTGTAGATTAATGCCAATCCTCTTAACTAAATATGATCACTTAGAAAGGGACAGTGTTTCTCAGTCTCTTCTGAAATACATTTCCATGTGGATTGCTGTTCAATTAATTAACCAGTCAGTCACTATTTACATTTAGGTCAAAAATTCAGAATGTATTACTTTTACTGTTGTTATTAGTAGTAGTACTTTGCACTGAAATGGATCACGCAGCATAATGTGTAGTGTTATCATAAGGTCATTCTTTATACACAGTTATGCAATCCATGTTCTGCAGACTTATACACTACTACTGAATTGTACTAGCACAGAGGATGTAATTTGTAACACCACTTTTTAGGATGTTCTTGCTAGATGTGTGGGGAAGCATGTTCTCTGAGATATTTTGATCTACTTTTGGACATCACAGAGATATCGATTTAAAGAATGATGTGAAAGGCACCTTTAGGTTACACACACAGGAACAGAAATCTCTCCTACTTGTTGGAGCACTGAAGCAGTCAGCCAGATCATCTAAAGTCACTGTCCAATCCCCATCACTGGAAGTATTTGAGAACAGATTGATAAAAGCAACAGTACAGAACAACACTGGCACAGTTACTACTGACTTTGGGTAGAAATAGGCTAGTCAACCGGTCAAATGCTATTCCCATCCTTTTTCACTAGAAAATTAAATATCTGTAATTCTCACAGTTGTATCCCCATTTTACCGAGCAATGACTGACAAAGATATTGGAAACCAACTCTTCGCACTTTCATAAAGGAAAAAATACCGGAGTACGGATGAATTTTGAACTTCATTTCCATGTATGCCAGTCATAATTATAGCAACCTGACAAACATGCCAGACTGGTCCAACAATTTGCCTCAGAAATTTTAGTCCACAACTGAGTCTCTGTCTACAAAATAAATCCAGATTTACCACATGAACTTAGAGACTGAGTAAAATATGAAGATAAATGTATCTTCAACACATACATATTTTCCTTTCTTTGTAGGATACTTCTCTAAAGAACCAAGAGATCACAGTTTTTTTGCTATTATCATCTAGTGACACTTGACTCTTAAGAGAAGAACCAAAGATAACCTAAAAGGCATCTATTCCCACAGTTTCAGCTGGAAGATTTCCTCATGGCTGACCTGATCAGTTTGAAGTTACAGGTTATACCTTTGTGGAAATGCATCTATCTGTGATTGGATTATCTTTTCTGTTGGTTTTAAAAGTAAATGAAAAGATAATAATAATTATAGGGTTATTTATATATATTTAATATATAGGTTATTTATGCAAAGAAGACTTAACAAGCGTTAAATACAAACAAAAAGGTAGAAGCATCTAAATATTAATAAATATATTAACAGAGAAGTCTTTTTTTCTCCAGGAATAGAAAAAGAATTGCATCACTACACTAAATATAGTTTCACTGAGGGAGGTTTAGTATAACAAGGACTGCAGCTGAGTATGGAGCTGCCATGCTGCTGTTGTGAATAGCGTGAAATCATTTCTTTTTGGTTGATATTTTCCACCTATATGCAAGTGAACAATATCACCCCGGGAAAAGCTCTGTTCCTCCGTGGATGAACTATTCCTGGGAACCATATTAATATTATATCTTGGTGAAACTTGCAGGTATCCCTTTCTAGGATCAGTTTCTGAATCCTTAGGAGAGGAAAGAGAGTGAGTGACAGGTTTTGGTAACAAAGCACATAATATCTGCAGAGGAAGGAACTTTAACCAGAGCTATTCCCAATATTTTTCAGCTGAGTGTATTTGGGCTGAATTTTAACAGGTGTTTCTTAGAAAATGGATGCATAGCTTAAATGTACAATTTAAGGTGGTGATTGCACTCCAAAGGCGAATTTTGGATGTCTGCCACTAGTCCACTAATATCTAGAGACATTGCTGAACTTTGGCTTCTGCAACAAGGAGTATGCACTGTATATTTATACTATATGCTATAAATGATAAAACACATGCTACTACTGCTAGCGTATGTGGTAAGTATAGTATATGTACTATAAAAACATTACTATTCCATATAGTGGCCCCCCCTATATTTAATTTACAGTATGTATTATACACTATGTAAAATGTAGCATATAGGGTATAATATGTAACGTGTAGCACATAATATAAGTGAGATGAAATATATATGTAGAATGCTGGAGTTGCATCAGTTAACAAGAGCATTCTCTCCTTTTCCCTTCTCTGTTTTGTGGTTCTTCCTATGCCTCCTTCCTGTGTTTGAAAAATTCCCTACATTTCTTCTGAATGCCATAACTGGAAAAGTAAAAAAAAAAACAACAACAAAAAACAAAAACAACAACAACAAAAAAAACAACAACAACAACAACAAAAAACACTTTGTTCTTTGTATGCATGGAAAATCTTTAAATGAGGTGCTTTAGGCTGTGTTTGATTTTCTGGTCTTGCGAAAAGTTGTTTAATCACTTTTATTTGGCCAGCAGGGACTAGAATCCTTGAGAATCCTTGTGTGCAAATACCTCCTTGTGTAGGTAGAAGAATGTATGTGTAAGGTGGGCCATTATTTCTCCAGTGATTTTGTTTGACTTGTTTGAAAGCATTTTTGTTCCTCTTGCTATCTTTCTTGGTTTCAAAAAATGAATGTTTTACAAAAAAATACAAACCTATCAAAACCAGTACATTTAAATCAGTCCATCATTAAAAAATCATGGCTTTAATTAATTATTAATTATTGAGAGGAAAGACAACATGCTGTAGCCTCAGGCTTGACAAGCTGTCAAGAATGCCTGCCAAGGTTGCCAGGATAACCAAGCTCCTGGGTAGTCACCACATTAAACAGAGAAAGTTAAATGACATTTTCAAGAACCTGGAGAAAAGCAGTTGGACACAAAATAAACTTTTTTAAAAAATATATATATATATATGTAATTTTAGATTTATATCCTTTTTTGTTTCTTATTCTTCTCAACAGATATAAAACAATGGAAACTCTGATAAGGAGACAGTAAACAGCATCTTTGTGATTGAATGGCTAGGAATTTCCTACAACAACACCTTGAGAAAAAAGTTTGGAAGACCAGTAATCACAAAATAATAAATTCCTTTCCTCGGAAATAAACTTTGGTTTTAGATATAAATGAAAAAGTCACTGCAGTCTATTAAGAGTACAAATGGTTCACAGCATGAAGAACTGTCGTCACTGTCATTACAGTTTTTAGTATAAGATAATTTTATGTGTCCATTGATCATGTAATTAGGTTTGACTAACCACCTGAACATGGACTGTGACTTAGAAGTCTCTGAACACTGTAGTGCCCTATAGACTCTATGAAATGATCTTAAAACATTCCATTATTGTGAACAGTTAAGGAAAGAGATATTTACTTCAAAATCTTAGTATTAGCAGCCTTCATGAAGAAGAATATGTCTGGTGAATCTCTGATTGAAAGATAAATTAAAGAATGAGAAGAGATACAATATGTCTCATTTGAAGACCATTAATGAAAAAAAATTTGGTACACTTTCAAAAAGTCTATTAGTTTTGGGGAGTTATCAAGCTAACAGCTAAACGAGTTTTACTACTTGTAGTAGGAAAGTTTATTTGAATTGGGGACAAAAAAATAAAAATATTGAAAATTGCCCTTCCATTTTGCACTTGACCTTCTACTTAGTTCTTGTGAGACCCCATCTGGAATATTGCATCCAGTTATAGGGCTTCTAACACAAGAAGAACATGAAGATGTTGGACTGGGTCCAGAGGAGGGCTACATAGCTGATCAGAGGCCTCAAGAACCTCTGCTATAGGGACAGGCTAATACAGCTGGAACTCTTCAGCCAGGAGAAGGATCTAGGGAGACTTGATAGCGGTCTTCCAGTACCTGAAGGGGGCCTACATGAAAAGTGGAGAAGAACTGGGGAAGGCAAACAATATCAGTAAAAACAATTAGATATATCACAAAAATATGTTAGATCAATCCTACAGTAAATGATATAAACAGTTAAAAAAAAAGTCATGAAAGTCCTAGAAAAATAATGTAGAGAAATCATAGAATGCATGCATTCACCAGAGTAAATAACAACTGGTTTTCAGGAAATCTTCTGGAGTTAAAAAAAAAGAACATAAACAAACAAACAAACAACAACAAAAAACTCCATAGCCTGCATTTTTTTTTAATTATAGTTTACTTTGCAGACACGTTTTGTATAGAATATAGTAATATCTACAAACAGAATAGTCTATAAGTGGCTAGATTCAGCATTGTAATGCATTCTGGTCAAGACAGATGTTGACATGCACTATTGTGTTGTATTTTGCTCTACTCTATCATTGCCAAAACACTGTGTCATGTTTCAATGCCCTCCTGAAATGCACATATACTTTCATTGTTATTGCCCAAGTATTCCAAAGCTAACAGTTTCAAATTAAATCATGACTTTGGGCATCATACTTTCTATGAATTTTTGCCTTGCCACAAAAGATTACTATGATGTGCACATGATTTTTCTCAGACAGTCTTCCTCTCTATCCTGTTTAGGAATGCTGAGAATATTCCATTCTTTAGGGATTTGCTCTTTTATTTAGAAGGCAGCCCTGAGACTTCAGCTCTGTTTTTTCTACTCTCCCACAGACATTCAAGTTGCCTCTATGAAACATGTGCAGGAGTACTCCTTCTGTCACTGTGAGCAGAAACCTCGCTTGGAAGAGACTTTTTTCCTCAATAATGATATCTTTAATCTCTTTTATGTTACTGAATAGGGTACCTATATCCCAACTACATCTTGGGAGGGATACTACTTTCACGTAAACTCACAAATCACTGCCAAGAATTCTTTGTCACAGGACAAAATCATGCCTCAGACTATGTTAAAATAAATAAATAAATAGATAGATAGATAGATAGATAGATAGATAGATAGATAGATAGATA
>JAPSGF010000052.1:5541650-5559542 GCA_035772895.1 Perdix hodgsoniae
ATAGATAGATAGATAGATAGATAGATAGATAGATAGATAGATAGATAGATAGAATAAATGATTATGTTTCAATACCTGAGAACATTGCCTGGCAGAGTTTAATTTTCTAGTACAGTTATAACCTCACAGTTTTCATGAGATACAACAAGACAAGACTGAAGAGGTCCTCAAAGGTATTTATGCATCCAGCTTCAATTTTTTTCATGAATTTAGTCCCCAAAACTGCCTTTGGGAGTTGAGCCTAATGCATAGGAAAGGCATGTATACCTTTGCAATTTGATTTAAATCCATGTGCCATTTAGTGTCTTTAGTGTTATACTTATTAAACATTTGGAAAATACTGAGATAAATTAAAGCAAGTATGTTTAAAAGCACAATCCTCCCATCCCAGCAGACTTTAAGCATTTAAAGATAGATGGTTACTGTTTAGACAGATGTATAAACAACATGAAGGCAAACTACTGTTGCCGTTTGAGATAGGCATTTGAGACATAAGCGTTTGAGAACAGCAGTAACACAGAGGGCTGTGCTTTGAACTCTGTAATATGTACTATTTTCTGTGAGGACAGTAGTATCCTGAAAATCTCTCTCAATAAATTTCTACACTATCATTCTGTTGTGGCTGGTTGGACCTGCCAACTGAGATTTTTTCTCATGTTCTGCCTTTGTCTCAACTTCTGGCTGTTGTTCCTCTCCCTAGGCATTTCTGGCTTGATTCTTTGTTTCGTAAGAAGATTCAACAGTAGCTCTACCATATTAAGCTATAAAATAAAACAAAACAAAAAACACCCTGTGCTCTGCATACAACAAGGGTTTGAATAAAATGATAGTAAGCAAACTCAGACCTACAGCACAACTGTACAAGACTGTATACTCACCTGAAGTTAATTATGAAGCAGTTACTTTAGATTAATGAATAATGCATGCAAAGAATCATAAGGTTTTGAGACAGATGTGATCTTAAAAAATGTAAGAAAAGGGAGAAAGCTTTGAGAATAAATAAGGGAAAGGAAAATCTTCATTTTGAATGTTTTAAGGAAAGCACTTTTTTTTTTAATTTGTTTCTTCTTATTATTATTTTTTTTCCCCCAGAGTTCCTTCTTGAAGATTCAGTCATTTTCAATTACTGACTATCTAGATAATTCATTTACTAATTGTATGTGCAGAAGGAGAAGGGCAAAACTCACACTGTTTTAATTTCTAATCTAATGTAGGACTCATCTCACTAACTTCAGCATCTAAAAGTCATTCTTTTTAGTCCACAATCATCACACTTTTGAGTTAGTCAGTGGAGGGGAACTGGCATTATTACAGAATGATTACTCTGCTCTGACATCAGTGTCTAATATAGGTGAAAGAATCATCCTCTGGAGAAACCTGTTGTTCTTTGTAATCTATAGACACCTCCAGTAAGTCACTAGCAACAGACATCTAACTTGGAAAGCTTATATTTAAATCTGATCAATCCCATCTAAATTCACTTTTATTGTAACAAACAATGATTTCTTGAACAGTATTCCCACTGGTGACCAGTGTTCTTTGCTTCAGCATTATAAATCATTCAGATTCACATTCTGCCATTCTGACCTACAAAGAATCATACTTTATTTGTGCTGGAGGATGATGCCAGGCATTGTGGTAGGGTGGAAGTACTTGATGTGAAGTTACTAAGTTCTTGTAGAGAAGTCTAAAGCATTTACCTGCCAGAAGTTCTTTTGCTCTGTTAAACTGCACTTCACTGATTGGTAAGTGCTTGAATTTCCTGATTGCTTTTGATTCAGATTATCACACAGTGGATGATTTTCTCCTTTTTATTTCCTCATATGACTGATGTTTTTTACAAGTTTCTGCCTGATTTTTTTACCTCGTGCTCAAGCTTCAGTTTTGTGAATTGATCTGTATCATCCCCAGGTCACATATATGATACTATCTCCCCCGTGTTTCACAAAAAAACCCTAAATTCAGACTTCTTTCCAGTGTTCTTCTCTGCATAACATCTGGAATTTCTATACTGCTCTTCTATCCTTGCAGCCTTTGGGACACTATACTTAAATCATCCCTCTGAGATTTTTCTAGTAACATGAGCACTTATTTTTCCTTTACAATGCACAATAAATTTCTAACATCTGCACATTATATTGAGTATTGGAAGTGTGAGAGTGAGTGTGTGATTAGAAACACCTTTCAGCATTTCATGTCTTTTGTAAAGGTGTGGAAAGCATAACTGTTGCATTCTCTTAACACTCCTTTGAATGTGTCAGAGATTATCTCACCTTATCTCATTTCACATGGGATCTTTTATGATCTGCCAGCTACATCTAGTATCTTAGGCAGTTTGTTCAGCTTTTCGGCCATATATATGTGGTTTGCAGTTCTCACTCAGGTCTTTCATAAATTATTTCTGAACTCAGCTATCAGCTTTATGGCAAATTGTACTAAATTAGCTTGTGGTGAGTACTAAATAGAGTTTTATATATTCACATATTTGATGCTGTGGATTTCATATATTATTTAAGCTTTTACTGCTTTCGAATATTTTACTTTTTAATGGAGACATTAAAGGCTGCAGTCCTTTTATACTCATTTGTTCACCCAGAGCATCTTATTTCAATTGTCCTGTGTTCAGCCCACTTGTAAAAACAGGATGATTTCATTTTTCTAGAAATAAGAGTAACTGCCAAAACCCTTTATCCTCTCTTCCCTCATGTTGGATTCAGTACCTGGCCTCAGAAGCAAATTAGAGATAGTGTTGCTTGTAGTCTTGAAAGAAAAAGCTAAAAAGAAAAAAAAAAAAGAAAAAGATACATCACTGGAGATTTGAGATTTCCCCCTATGTTGTCCTAATAAAACGCTCAGAAGATCTCTGCTCTCCTAATTTGGGAGATCTGGGCTGCTGGGCAACCTGATCTAGTGCCTGATTTAGTGGTTAGCATCCCTGTCCATGGTGGGATGGTTGGAACTAGATGATGATTGAGGTCCCTTCTAGCTCAAGCCATTCTATGATTCTATCAATTGTAAACTGAGGGTCCTTTGTTTTATGCCCATCTGAGTTCAGTCCCTTGCCACATCCAGCCATCACTGTGCCCAGTCATGTACTTGATACTCCACATACTCCATTCACAGGCCAATGGTCTAGTCTCGGTCAGTCCCGACTGCCAAGGAGGTATCTTATACCCAGAGCTAAGGCTGTCACGGTGCCCTGCCTGCTCTGCTCCTGGCTGGGGTTGTGGAACAGGCCTGGCTCCCCTCTCCCATAAGGAGTTTCCCAGTCCTTCCCACCTTGTTCCCTTCAGGGCCATCTGCCTTCTTAGTACCCTGACAATTACCTCCCTAAAGTAAAATATTTTGGTCAAACAGGCCTGTTGCAGCAAATCAAATTAATCTGTTTTGCAGTGCTGCAGAGAGGGTTATATGCATCAAAGCAGAGCATGCATCCAATAAAATGCCTTTAAGAAGGTCCTGAATAACACATCATCCAAAAGTTAAATGCAAATAGAAAATGGAAGTGAAGGAAGTGAATTAAAATTATTTGTTTACTAATTTCAGGATTTTGTAATTTGACACACTTTGCTTCAGTGATTCCCTTCATTCTTAAGAGTTCACTGAACTGGGACACTAATAGACTGTACAATAAATGTTCCTTATGTATTGTATTGATTTCACGCATGGAGATGATTTTGATGAAATTTGTTTCTTATGAAAGGAATCAATAAGCAGTAATAGCATTATTTGGATCAGGTACATGGAAGAAAGATGCTATACAGACATTGTCAACTAGGTCTGCTGATATATCTCTATTCAGCAACTTGACTCTTCTAGTCTAAAACATGCTGGAAGGAGTGTTAGAGATCAATTTTTGATTGCTAAACTGCCAAATACAATCTATACCTTAGAAATCACCCTAAAAACAAATCTTACTCTTGGGATCTTTAAGAGCCTGCTAAACTCGTTGATTAAACTGTTCTTTTCACATCTGATGAAATTTATTACAGTAGTTCCAGTACTTTATGTTCCCTTCCCCTCTTCCTCCTCCCTCTGCTGCTTACCCTCCCCCTAAAACTCCCTCCTCATCCCTTTCTTCCCCTTTCTTTCCCTCCCTTTCCCTACACTTCTCTCCTTTTTCCTTTCTCCAACACCACCAGTGGACATGCATACTATCTTTTTGCTTGCACTTTTGTGTATGCATTTTTATAAATATAAATATACATAGATTTTTGTATGGGGAAATAGTTCGCAAAAAATCTGAAGTACATTTGTCTCTGTAATGTATAATCACAACAACCCATTGCATTCAAATGTTCATTTGAACTAGAAAATATATTTTTAAAGATAAGTTACATCAATAGTGATAGTGACTCTTTAGTGGAATAAGGACAACTCTGTGACTCAAGAGAACTTCTTTTTCTTTTTTGTCGAGAACATGATTTCTTTTTTTACTCCTGGAGAATATTAAGTCACAGTTCTGCAGTGGTTATATCTGATTGTAAAGATGAGATATTTATTTTTGTAGCAGACAAATTCTTTAAAGTGAGGAGAGGATAGAGATCCTGGAAATATAAATGAATGAAAATCCTTACAAAGAAGAAATCTGTATCCTTCGATTTTGTCTTTTTTTGTACAAGACTATACTGTGAAAATAAAGTACTTTGACTTCCAGAGATTTCAGTTGGACATCTTCGTGCTAACTCAAGTTGTTTAACTGTCCATGCATTACCTTATTTTATCTATCTAACCAACTATCTATCTATCATTTATTTATTGAGAGGGAAAGAAAACCAATCAGTAACAAGCTGGTCTGAAGTATGCAGAAGGCTCAGTAAAAAGAGGAATATATGGTTATAAAAAAATAAAACCTGAGGCTTTCCTGTCTCAGTCCAGACACTGATATTTTTAGGTAATTTCTAACAGACTGTAGGAAAAAAAAAAAAAAAAAAAAAAAAAAAAAATAAGTCTATCTATCTATCTATCTATCTATCTATCTATCTATCTATCTATCTATCATAACCTCTGTTAAAAGCTGCTAATGAACTACACACATTATTCTTATTTCTATATATGCATGTTTGGAATAATGAATTCCAATTTTTTTGGTTGGTAAACCATAAACAACTCTGTAGTGAAACTTATTTGTACTCAGAACTGAACTGAATCCTAACTCTACCAAAGTGTACAATCTTAAGTCCGTTAAAAATAAAAATTAAAAAAAGCATATTAACTATTATGCTTAACTATAATTTAGTTATAATTTATAAAAGTTAACTGTAGAAACACTTTTTCTCCCCTTTTTTTAACATTTTCATTTCTTCAAAGCTAAGAATTACTTTATTTTTTTGTAGGCAAATTACAGGACTTTCATGAGGTCAAAAATGAAGCATCAATCTAGTATCACTCCTGCATGTTGTCTTCTTATTTTGTGTCCAGCAATGCCCATACAAAATCATTCCACATCTATTTTTATCAGAATGCAAAGGTTTTATTGAAGATTGTGAAGATTGTGTCACTTTCTTATAAATGCATGTTAGAGCATATTGTAGAATTGCATGTTGGCCTCAGACTTGGAGATTTTCTGTGATTATCATGATGACATTTAAAATATGGTTAAGGGAAGTGATCTTTTCATTTCAAACAGAGTAAACAAATGTTGAAACTGCCCTAAAAAATGAATCATGATCTGCCCCAAAGTGAATAAGAACTCATTCTTTATCTATCTTCCCACAAAGAATATTTCTAGACTGCACAAGCAAAAAATCTGTAAATAATTAAAATTAAAGAGCAATGAATCATAAAAGTAGGCTTCCAAGAGGTAAACAACTTTGGTATAAGGCAAAGTGGTTTCATTTTGGGCAAGAAAGACACAAGAAGCTGATAAATTTCTCTCATGAGGCTGTTAGCAATACTGAAAGAGAATAAATACCAAGTTAGTTGATGGTCAGGTAGCAAGTAGGAAAACAAAGATACATATTTTCAAGTACCTGAACTCCAAGAGTCAAACAGGCAGCTGCTATGACAAGGAATCAGTAAGAAAAGTACCTTATCAAAAAAATATTTACCTCCTCACACCCAGATTACTTCCAATTCTTTCCTAGAAAAGACTCACATGAGGATACAATGTGATTCAAAAGGCATTAACATACTTAACAGAAATGAGTCAGGGACAAAAGAAAGAAAACGGAATTTTAAAATACAGTGGTATAGATTTTCTCAATATTTCTTCCTTCATCCCCCCATATGAGAGACCAAGACATGCTGGAGAGGGCTACCAAGACCGTCATTATATTGGAACACCTCTCCAATGAGAAAAGGCTGAGAGAGTTGGGATTGTTCAGCCTGGAGAAGAGGTGTATCTCTTTTCAATGTCTACAAATCCCTGGTGGAATCATGCTGTTTTTCAGGACGAGAGGCAGTATGTACAAACTGGAACATATGGCATTTCATCTAAACACCAAGAAGCACTTATTTCTGTGTGGGTGCTGGAGTTGTTGCACAAGTTGCGCAGAAAGGTTATGGATTCTTACTCTTTAGAATTCTTCAAAAGCCTTGGACATGAACAAACTTCTCTAGTTGTTTCTTCTTGAGCAGGATTTCTAGAGTAGATGACCTCCAGAGGTCCCTTCCAACCTTAAACATTCTGTGATTATATGTGAATGCACATTCAGATCCTAGAACAGGAATTCTGAAGAAGCTTCCAAACTTTTTTAATTTATTTTATCTATTTATTTATTTATTTTCCCAAAAAACAATCACTATTAGCTGGATGCATTATGACATCTTTAAATTGCTTTGCAAATGCATTGGGCTATTATTATTCATACTCATATTATTAATAATATTAATACTTTAACAACAACAACAAAAAAACATAGTAACATTGTCTTGAGAGGAAAGGTTCTTCTGATTATTGGACTTTAATAGGAATATTTAACAAATATTATATATATTTAAATATTTAACAATTATATTGCTAGATTGTGTAAAAATGTACAGGGCATAAGATTATACTTTTTTTAGAAATTTAAGGCCCTATTCTAATTCCTGAATTCAGATAAACTTTTTGAAGATTAAACTGAAACTGAATATAAACTTTATGTATGAATTGAGTATTGCTTCAAGGTTGAAATCCAGCTGTCCTGAGATTACTAAGTGCTCTGTAGAAACAGCAAGATAGATGCCTTGATAGGTCTTCCAAAGAGATAATATTTACCTAAATTTATATTTCCAAGTTCAAGAATCAAGAAAACTTGTATTTATACTATCAATTTCTAGCTTTTTTTTCTGATTTGAAGCTGTTTGGAGTTAGATTACTTATTTATTCATTTAAATGTCAAATTATAGAATTATTATTATTCATACTGAGTCTAGGATTATAATGTTCAGTTAATATGCTCTTACAGGAGTACTAAAATGCTGAATTGAAAGGAAAGATTAAATTTGTGTGGATGAAACAGAAAATTAAAATCCACAGTAAAAGAATTTATGTAAACTGTCACTTTTATGCTTCTTAAACTTAGAATAATATTGACCTCATGAGAATGTAATACAGATCATTAAGAACTTCAAACTTACTGGCAGTTAATGATGTGAAAGTTTCCCGCTTTACCATGGAAATTGTGAATTTCCGATCCCTTATTAGTGCGGCTGATTTTTTTTTTCTTTTGTCTTGGATAGACACTTCTGCTAGAAGCGTACTTCTAAAACACCTTTTTTTTTTTCCATGATCTTAAATATTTAAGAAGTCAATTTACTTCTGACTTGAGATTTATTTTTTTTCCCCAAAAAAAAGTCTGTATTAACATTTTCCTCCCTCCAAACCCCAAGTACAAGAGAATACAAGAGAGATCTAGATATATTGGAGAGAGTCTATTAAAATCATCAAGGGACTGGAGCACCTCTCCTGTGAGGAAAGGATGAGAAAGCAGAGAAAGTTAAACCTGGAGGAGACCCAGGACATCTTACTAATGTCTATAAATGCCTGAAGTGAGGGTACAAAGAAGAATGGAACCATGCTATTCTCAGTGGTGCCCAGTGACAGGGAAAAGAGGCAATGGATACAAACTTGAAAACTATATATTTCATACAGACTACAGGAAACACATTACTGCATAGATTCTTTTGCAGTGGAATGGGTTGTCTTGATGGGTTTTATATTCTCTTTCTTGGTAGATGTTCAAAATCTTCCTGGGCAACCTGTTCTAATACTTCCTACTTGAGAAAAAGTGTTAGACCATATGACCTTTGGAGGTCTTCTCCAACCTTGATTATTCTGCAATATTCTAATTCTGTGACTGAATCTGTGATCCTATGAATCCTTAAGTTTCAAAACATTAGGCTGGAGATACCTGATTAGGAGCAGCCAGGAATTAACAGCAACTTGAAAGTACTTGCAGGCAGAGAAGATTGATTCATCCATAAACTTCAACTCTCCCTTTTGTTAAAAGTTATGTGTTCATCCAACAATATGACATGCAGAATATCTTCATTGTGACATGAAGGGAGCAAGAACTGATATTGCTGCTGGTATGCCTATGTAATAAAAAATTCTCCTTACTATCAAAACTTCTTTTTTTTTCTCTCTCTTGCACAACCCTACAACAATGTCTACTTAGTATGTCTATTATTAGTGACATGAAAAGGTGTGAATGTATTAGAAGCTTTAATTCTGTTGGAATGCTTACCTTTTGATTCAGCTGCACATTAGTAACCATTTAATTGCAACATCAATGTTTTTCCATTTGATATATTTGTGTGTAGGGAAGAAGAAAAAAAAAAAAAGGAGAAAAACAGTAGACAATCTGTCAAGTTGATGAATAATGTAAATGAATTTCATTTTGTGGACAAAAGATGTAAAACCACAAGTTCATTTTTCCCTAAATTCAGTTTTTGTGAGATTCCAGCTTTTGAGACCTATAGAATTGAGAGTTCTTCAAATGAACAGTAGGTAAACAAAAATTGTATTTTATGTTATGAACTGAAATACATGAGAAAAAAAAAACAAAAACAAAAACAGAGGATGGCTGAACTGATGACAGGTTTCCACTTCAAGTTTATTTGTAATAGATTTATTTTAAATAGTTTTCTTAGTATTGTGATTTTGTTCAAATACATTCATAATTGCTTCTGTATTTGTAAATCCCACATTTTCTATTGATTTTACTTGCATGTCACAACATCGCTAATGTAAAGGGTTCTGCTTTCAATCAGCTGCAGTATTTACATTGTTAGAAATTATTATAATGTTATATTAAACACGTCTGCTACTGAAAATAAAATAGTGCTTGTGCGTATAAATGTCATGTTCAAAGGGAGATGTTTCTGCAGAAGCCAGGTTGCTTCACTTCATTCATAATCTTAAAAGCCTGCCATTGTTTCCATAGGTAATTCTTTTTGGAGTCTTTCAATAATGAAGCAGATTCTCTCTACTCTCCAGCCCTCTCTTTTTGATCTAGAGACCAAATAAAGCATGTCATTATATTCAGCAGTACTGAAGGTAAAGTCTCAGTTTAGTTTGCAGGTGATAGATCCAGTCTCTGAATCATATTAGCAATCATTTTTTGACCATTCTACTGGACTGGCAGCTTCAGATTTACACCAAATCACTGACAAAATCCTACTCCCTCTGAAGTAAATTTTAAGAGGTAGAAGAGACTGCAATAGGGAGCATTATGAATGGCTGTTATTCTTTAAGCAGTTTTAACATTTGAAGGTCTCTAATCTGAGATTAAAATGTATCCATGGGAAGGTCTTTATTGGTGCTTATGAGGCAATTCTGAACTTTTAGCACTTATTGCTTCATTTTACCAGTGTGGGACATACAGTATCACCCTTCTTCACTCCATATTATGATTTCTGAAATTAGAAAGCAATGAGCATAAGCTGAAATAAAGTCTTGTGCACTTTGATCAGTTCTGTGGTCTGAACGAAGAGATGGGAATATTATGAGGTTACGATATAGTCAGTCTCTTTATACATAAAAATAAGTCTGCAAAACCAATTCTGATAATGGTATATGACTGAGAAAAAATATTTACAGAGCAGCTTAGTCAAAACTAAATGTTTCTTATACTAAAATTGGCTTTACATTTCCAATATTAAAAAGAAAAATCACTATTACTACCAACAACAAAAAAAACCCACAACTATGTAACAGCATGGGTTTGAGATTTCAGTCTCCAGTAAAATACATTTAAATACAAAACACATAGAAATATAAGAAGACTTAAAAAGGGCATTTAAAGAGAGAGAGATATAAATTATTAGTTCTATGCTTATTTTTAGAAAAATAGTCATCCTTTAAATAGACAGACCTGTAGATACAAGGTCGGTGTTAGGATCTGAATAACATTCTCTCACAGTTTCCGAAAAGAAAAATCTGTAGTATGATCTTGATGTGCCAAAAGTGAAAGGAAGTTAATGCCCCTCACACTTCTGTTCTGCCACTAAACTGCCATCAGCAGTTTGCCTTTCCAACCAGTACTACATGAGGTTTTCAGTTTAAAGTTGGTCAATTAGTTGAAGTAGAGAAGAAGCTGTTGGAAAAGCCATTTGCTGATCTCCTGATGCAACTGTCATTTATTTCCGAGTGTCCTGTAATTACAATGAACATCGTAGTATTGGCAGAGTTCAATGACAAAACTGTCAGCATTGCTGTAAAAAAATTGAAAGTTTATTTTTGAAGCTACAAATTTTGAAATCACCCAAACATTTCTGAACTCCGAAACAATCAAAACATGTCAATATATATATTATATATTTATATATATTTCCCAATAATACCTTTTCAATACTACTGGATCTATCTAATATCTGTCAAAAGTCAATCTATTTTTCACATCTGAACAGGGACAGTAGTTACTGAAAATATGGAGTACACTAGCAATTTCAGGACAAAATCTGGAGAAGTATACTATGGAATGTAATATGCTGGTGCTGTCATAGTAGATTTATGAACACTAGAGTGAGAGTGTCAAAGTCTACTCTGTGGCTAACTCTCATGCCTCTACTACTCAAAAGCAAAGATTTCCAGGAAAGCCTTGGGTGACATCGTCTTACTTCTTTCTTGTGTGCTTTTTACATCAGCAATAACAATAATAAACAAACAAACAAACAAAAAATGGAAAGTAGTCTGTTGATAAAGATTGCTTTGTAAAAATTTCTGCAAGAATAGTTGCACTGGATGTTGATGCTCTTTCAATCTCACTGTTGCAATCAACAGGCATTTTAGTGTTCTGTAAAGTTTATGTTTAATTCACACAAGTTGTATGACACAATAGAAGATGCTAGCATTTTGCTTCTCTTGTGCATGAAAATAAGACAGCAAGCCTGGAATTCAACTTGCTAACAGATCAAATTAGTCCTGTTGTACATTCTCAAAGCATTTACTGATTAGAGAACATACAACAAAAGCATTTTCTTTTGTATCTGGCAAGATATGTATCATACAAGGATTCTACACACCATCATCACTAGAGTATTTGACAGTTATCAGGACCAAGTAATCATTGCAGCAATTCAGAGGTAAATTCAGAAGCTGAATTCACTGGAAAAAATAAAATTTGGCAGATAAAGATGAACTATAACATTTCTCTTTAGATGATACATATACAAATATAAGAGTACTTAGTAACAGAAGTTGCTGAAATAATTTGTGTACTTTAATTTTAAATGTTAACAGCTCTCCACCTCAAAAGCTCTGGACTATAATTGTATAATATAATTAAACATTTGTATCCTGTTTTTTTGTTGTTGTTGTTTTGTTTGTTTGTTTGTTTGTTTCATCAGTCCTCCCAGTCAGATGGAATGCTTTTGAAGGAACCTGTTGAATCAAATCAATAAGTCAACAAAATCAAGACATCAAGTCAAAATAGTTTCAGGGCTGGTGCTATTGCTAAGCATTTGGCTACTTAGACTATGAGATTCTGTAAGAAACCTCACAGACCATTATCCTTCATTTATTAGAAATCATAGAAATTCCCACCGACTGGAAAAGAGGAAAACCATAACCCCAATTTTTAAAAATATAAGAGAGGATGTTACAAGTAAAACAACAAGCTGGTCATTTTCTCCTCTGTGGCGAGGTCATGGACCAGATCCATCCACAGAGGCAATTGATAACAATAATCTATTTTCACTAAGGTCAAATCATGCCTGACAAATCTGGTGGTCTTCTGGTGGCTATGGGGTTTTAGCTTTGGCAGGTAAGGGCAAAGCATCTAACATCACCTGCCTGGACTTGTGCAAAATATTTTACCTCATTTATCAACTTGTGGTGGTGATTTCCTCAGGAGTCATTACTGGAACTAGTACTGTTTAACCTTTCTGTCCATGACATGGACAGTGAGATTGAGTGTACCCTCAGCAAGTCTGCAGACAACACCAAGGTCAGTGGCATGGTTGATATGCTGGAGGGAACTGATGTCATCCAGAAGGATCTTGAGAGACTTTAGAAGTGAATGGATTTTGTTTAGATTATTGTTGGACCTCTTTTGGATGCCTCTATTTCATAATCATGCTCCATTCATCCTGCTTCTGAAATATAAAATATTTTCAAATCATAGAATCATGTTCAAATACATACGTGATTCATGGAAGCAACACAGGTCAGAGTGGAAAACTGTAAAAGAACTACTGAGTAGCCATTTGAGTAGATGAGAACATATAAAAAATGACAGTTAAAAAATAAGAGAGAAAACAGGATATTGAACAAAGAAACCTTTAGAAGATAAAGGGAAGGAAAGTAAATGTGATTTTAATGATAGATAAGTTTAGTTTTCTTTAAAATTCATCTGATCTGAAAGAGGATAAATTGTAATTTTTAAAAACTCTGCCTATCAGCTTCAGCAGTGCATTGCAAAGGATTATTGCTCTGTAACAGATACTGACATAGCAACCAGAATTTATTCTGGAAACTTTCAGTTTTTGCAACAGGTATCCACACACTCTTTTAGGGCTGTGTTAAATTTTACAGCAGTCATAGCTGAAAGGCATTTTCAGCTGAAGCTTTGAGGGCTTTTATTCTATCATTTCCTTGACAGAGATTATGAATATCATCATGCTTATTTTTTCATGGACTGTAAGTTTTAGTTTTCAGAACTCTGACTTTTGGGCAACATCTGTATCTGCCATAAAGCTGCAGGAGGAGCAGGAACTTAAAGTCTTGTTATGTATAAGATACATCAACTAGCCTGTTCAGGGGTTGAGAACCTCTGCCTGTCGAATGCAAGATATTCCTTCAGTGATTTTGACTGCACCTAAAATCTTGAGTCACTTCCACTTCTTCTGAGTGAAGAAAGACTGCTGATTTCTCAAAGGTGTTCTGTACTAGTTGAGAGTAGTTTTGGATAGACAATTTATGAGAAAGCAGCTTGGACAAAATACACCGATTTCACCAAGAGGCTAGAAAGGTGGGCCTGGATGAGCCTAATGAGATTCAGTACAGAAAAGAGCAAAGTTTTGCACTTGAGCTGGAGGAGTTCCCAGCATCTATAAAGACTGGAAGGAGCGGTCCTTGAGAACAACCTGTGGAGAAGGACCTGGGGGTCTTGATTGATGAAAAACTTAACATGAGTCAGCAATGTGCTCTTGCAGCTCGGAAAGCAAATGGTATCCTGGGCTCCATCAGAAGAAGGGTAGCCAGCAGGGACAGGGAGGTGATTGTCCCCCTCTACTCTGCTCTTGTGAGGCCCCATCTAGAGTACTGTGTCCAGGGCTGCAGTCTCCAGTACAAAAAAGACTGAGAGCTGTTGGAGAGGGTCCAGAGCAGAGCCACAAAGATGACTGGAGCACCTCCCCTACAAAGACAGGCTGAGGGAGCTGGGCTTGTTCAGCCTGGAGAAAAGTAGGCTGTGGGGTGACCTCACTGCAGCCTTTCAGTACCTAAGGGGAGCCTACAAACAGGAGGGGAATCAACTCTTTGAAAGGACAACAGGACAAGGGGAAATGATTTTAAGTTGAGGGAGGGAAGATTTAGGTTGGATGTCAGGGCAAAGTTCTTTGCTATGAAAGTGGTTAGGTGCTGGCACAGGCTGCCCAGAGAGGTTGTGGATGCCCCGTCTCTGGAGGTGTTCAGGTCAGACTGGATGGGGCCCTGGGCAACTTGGTCTCATATTAAATGGGGAGGCTGGTGGTCCTGCATGTGTCAGGGGGGTTGGAGATTCATGATCCTTGAGGTCCCTTCCAACCCTGGCCATTCTGTGATTCTGCGATTCTGTGAAGACTGTCCCAGTGGAGCACTACCAGCTGGTCAAGCCTCCCAGTGGTTAACACCCAAGTAGTGAATTCTGCTGGAGCTTGATAATTGGTGACAGAGTCACTTTTTATTAAATATTTAGTTTAGAATGAAATACACTGTCCTCTAGAAATACTTTTCTTTACTTAGGCTAGGAGAAAAAAGCCTCAGGTGATATGGTCAAATGTAGACCTTGACACTGTAGAAGTTAAAATTATAAGAGACGAATCCTACATAATATATTTGAGTGAATATGGGTTATGGAAAAGCAAGATGCACTCAGATGTTTTCAATCTCACAAGATTGTGAAAGATTTCACAGGATTTGTGAAGTTTTTATTTCTCTTCTAATATTTTGTATCAGCTCCTCAAAACATTTAGACATTACTTTTGCTCTTACATCATGAATATTTTTGCATAAAGAAACATTTTTACAATAAAGCAGTATAGATTTATACTGTTTTCAAATAACCCACTAAGAATATCCTAAATAGAATATAAATGTTCTTTCTAGTACTTGTTATAGCTATTTCAGAGCTATAGCTACTACTTGCAATATCCAAGAACTATTCTAAATAAATGAATAGTTTTGTACTCACAGAATTATTAAGTTAGAACACTATCACCTATTTCTTTATTTGCATATATAGCAACATTTAGGGTTGTAGGTTTGTTGTTATTATTTGTTTTGTTTTGTGTTTGTTTATTTGTATGTTTTTGCCTTTAGGAAGGAAAACTAACTACTGGAAAACTAAACTGCTTTTAAATCTGTACATTTTCTTATTTCTCTGGAAACAGTATTTTCCTGAAGATCAGGAATAAATTCGGATTCATTATATAGGAGGGTGAATTACAAAGTTTTGTTTAAAGCAGTTTCACACAAATTTAATGGGACTTACTATCTCTCAAACTATCAGATTTTCAAAACCACTAAAAGACTAATTCTTTTTGACAGTAAGGTTCTTTTTATCATCCTCACTGTGAGTGATGTAGCCATGTTTAACATGTACTCTAAATTGCTTAAGTAATAGAAGTATTTTTAATGTAAATGGCAGTCATCTCTTTGAAAAGTAATGTAACACAAGATAGTAAAGACTTTATTATAATCTACAGTGCTCAGCTCTGACAAGTCTTTTAGTGAACTTGGTTATATATGTTCAGTGAATATGAAAGTGCTTACACTTCTATGGTCTGCCATTTCTCAGCCTTTGTATCTTCCTTGGTTATTACCACTCTGATTTTACCACACTTTTATTCAAATTTGTTATTACTGCTAGTTATACAGGTAAGCTTAGATTTATGCAGTACTACTGAGAAAGCTTCATAGGTACAGTTGGTCTTCCACTATTTTTCTGCTCGGAACATCTGCAATACTCTACCTTCATTGCTTGTGAAACCTGGCCATTTCCCACATAAATCCCCTTACTGTCTGTGAAATCTGGCTGGCCATCTCTCATGGCACTATCTGTAACCTTTTTCAGCTTCCTCCTCTTCTATTTGTTACGTATAGCAAATTCTCATTTCCTGAGAATATCTAATATCATATCCCATAACCATAATTCTCCATGTTTTGATCAGTTTGAAATTTCAATCTTTATAATGGTATAGGTCTTTATAACAGTATACCTTGACAAAATTCTTAAAAAGAGCCACGTACCAGAGTCAAGCGGTTTTCTTGATATTCCTTTGAACTTTAAGAGGAAAAACATATGCCAGCAGAAAAAAAATATATTGAAATTGTTAATGGTTACCTACTCTTCAGGAGGAAAAAAAATATGCGAGATATATCAAACAAAGCACTTAATTCCATTAATTATTCTTGATTGTTTAAAAATATGTTCTTTTCCTAGAGAGTTGTTCAAAGGGCAACAAAAATGGTAAAAGATCTAGAGCAGAAGACTTAGGAGGGACAGCTGAGGCTCCTTGGTTTGTCCAGCCCAGAGCAGAGGAGACTGAGGATTAAGCCTCATGGCAGCCTGCAGCTCCACATGAAGGATGCAGAGGAGAAGCACTGAGCTCTGCTTTCTCATGACAGCGACAGTGCCCAAGGGAATGGCATGGAGTTGCATTGGGGAGGGTCAGGTAAATGTTAGGGAAAGGTTCTTGGCTGAAGGTGTTGTTGGATGCTGGAACAGGATCCCCAGGGAAGTGGTCACAGCACCCACTTGATGGAGTTCAAGGACTGTTTAGACGGTGCTCTTGGAAATACGGTTTGATTTCTGAGAGATCCTATGTAAGTATTTAGACTAAATCCCTTCCAACTTCAGGTATTCTATGATAACATGATTTTATGATTCTGTGATTAGATCTGAAAGTGTCTGTACTTAGAAAATGTACTGACTAGACATTGACTGATGTTAAAATATTGTTTTACCTAAATAGAACATTTATTTTTCCTTCAGACATGAGTTAAGATAAAGTATTTTTTCTAGTGAAACTATTTGCTTTACAGAAACCTGATGACTAAATTTCTTAAATATTTATACCTTCTCCTTTGACAATTCACCATAATCATATATTATGAAATTATCTTCTCCTTCACAGCTGTCATACCATTTCTCTTTAATGCAGATATACATTTTACTGTATTATGTAAACTACATAAATATGTACTATATACACAGTAGGAAGCATGAGAGAAATAGAAACATGAGACATCCAAGCAAGACAAGTAGTTCATTATACTACATACTTAACTGAACTTTAAGCCCGTTAAATAACAAATAAATACCAGAATATGCATTTCAATGCAGCTGAATAAGACAGAAGTAACTTGACACATTTTCTGTTGTAATTTAAATGATAAATTATTATCACAACCTTGAAACCTGTAGTAAAGAAATAGTGTACATTCTCTGTTTTTTCCCAATATTTTGTTCAGTTTCCACTTCAGCCATTCTCACTGTATGCTGCCTTTGATGGCTTTGGAAGTTTGTTTCTTCAACCATTTACCTTTGCTCAATGAAAGAATATGTCTAAACTTAATAGACTGCATGCTGTTGTCTTGTCATGGTTCTATGTTTTTTGGTTTTCAGTATTCCGCATCAAAACATCATGTAGTGCACTGGAATTAAAGTGTTAATGCTCCAGTTCCATGTACCTATCCCTGTACATCATGGAAGTCATGGGATCTGACCCTTCCAGGTGGGGCGGTCTCTTACTGCCTGGCAGTGGATGCTGGGGGATTCTTTCTAGCTGTTCCAAGCTTCTCAGGTTTGACTTGGTCTCAGGAACACTCTCTCTCCTATCTTATTTGATTTATTAGTCTCAATTTCAATTAGATTTTATTATATTGTGTTATCCTGCATTCCGATATCATAGTTAGTAAAATAAGTCTTCCTCCATAGATTGTTGCCACTGTTTTTTTTTCTCTTCCTTCCTTCCTTCCTTCCTTCCTTCCTTCCTTCCTTCCTTCCTTCCTTCCTTCCTTCCTTCCTTCCTTCCTTCCTTCCGTTCCTTCCCATTTTGTGGGGCCGGGGAAGGTGGTGCCCCACAAACTACTGTCACAACCTACTGCCCCCTGTCACGGGCATAGGTTGATCAAATTAATTCCATGACATGTCACAATTATCTCATGTTTTCCATCAAATTAGTTAGACTCCTAAAGTGCTTGTTGTCATCAACACTATCTATCTATCTATCTATCTATCTATCTATCTATCTATCTATCTA
>JAPSGF010000052.1:5559552-5574695 GCA_035772895.1 Perdix hodgsoniae
CTATCTATCTATCTATCTATCTATCTATCTATCTATCTATCTATCTATCAATTTATTTTCCCTCTTAGGCTTTTATAAAATGACATATGCATTTAGTTGTTATCTCTTCTGAAAATGTCAATATGTAAAAATTAAAGTTGTATTAGAGTTGTGAAAAGTATTTTCAGCAATAAATTTATTCAACAGTTTCCAAATTTAGGAGACTTCTAATTATCTTGGAACAGAGTATCAGTTGTCATGTTTATGCTGTTTTACTTTTTCTATTACAACAGCAGTTGGAAGCACTGAATAAGTGACTCATTGTGATAGACTTTACAGATGCATAGCATTGCCTTAAAGGCTATGTACAGAGAGTAGGAAAAAGGATCATCAATGATATTACTACTTAAGACAAATCTAATAGGATCTCTGATCATATACCGTAAAATTTCCCAGAAAGACATTATCTTTTTAAAAATATATATATATATGGAAAACTATGTGTCACAAACAAACCGCATAATTTTTTAAACCAGATGAATATTAGAGATAGTCTGCTAATCAACAAGGTAATTGTTAATGTAATATTTTCTTTTTCTCAGAATTATACATTAAGAAATAAACACTGTTTTGTTCCTCAGGACACCTCTTGATAAGATTTAATAAATGTTTGATCACATAAGTACAAGAGTCATTTGTCTGACAATTAAATTCTTCTGAAATCTTAGCTAAATATGCAAAAGTTCTTTTGGTCTTCATAGAAGTGGTGCATTTTCTGTCTGTCTCTTTATAGACCTAGTCCCTAGAAACATCAAATAATGGTGTGAAAATCTTCATAAAATAAAATGTCTTACCAGCATTCAAGTGTACTGTCATGATATAGGGAAAAATAAAAAAATAAAAAAAATGAAAGGAGAGAGAGGTCTGTAAAGTTGGTAAGAAACAACAGATGAAACCTCTCTCTTCAATAAAAGCTTATTTCAGTATAACTTGACCAAATCTTTTGAACTCTGCAGTTAAAACTGAATGTTTCCGCACTCAAGGCTAAGGTAACTGACCAAAGTCATCTAAGGAAGGAGAAAAGAAGAGAGATGGAGCTATGACACGAAGATCTGAGAGAAGACCTCTGAGGATTTGTATTTGAATTTTCCTTTGTGCCACAGAGAAGAGGAATAGTACCTGGAGCAGTGACAGCTCTGACCCATAGAAATAATCATAGACACACACTGTAACATCTCATGACGATTTTTTCTGTCTTTGCACTAGGATTTAAGGCCTTATACTAACATGCTAAGCAGAAGGACCATGTTTTCTCTATCTGTCCAAAGAAATATGCTACTTTGATAATGCTTACATCTGTATTTTACCTTCTGCCTTATCCAAATCCATAGTAATGTGAAATAGAAGTGAACTCTACATAACTAGCATTGAAAAGCATCTTAAGCAATGGGCAAACAGTTCTAGCATTAAATAATATGATATTAACAGTTTCCGAGTTTTCAGAAGTGTTATTCAAGATTATCCTGAAATATATGTGTACTATAACCGTTATAATATTCCATCTTTACAGTACTACATTGTACAAATTTATGTGATAGGCAGCCCAAAACTTCCTACTGAATAAATGGAGAGAAATAGATAAAGGGCAATTATTTATATGGCAGTTAAGATGATTTCTTTAGGATAAAAAGAAAGTTCTAGAAATTCATTTTTTTCTTGTCAGGCCAGAAAATATTAGATGTCTGGTTTAGATGTAAGCATTTACATTTAAGGGATGATTTCTACTGCAGAAGTTTTTGAATTATTTTCTCATCTGTATATATATATATATATATATATATAAACTGATAAAACAAGCATATATATATCTCCAACTGAATAAGATAAGTTGGAGTACTGATTTAAAGAAAGTCACAGTATGAGCCTTTTAGATTATGTGCAATCTGTTCTTGCAGATGAAATGAGGTTCTCCATTTTATTATATGTATTACCAAGTTGATCAAGCTTACTTCTGGGCCAGAGCTCCATGAAGAAATTTTATGAAGACAAGGTCTTTACCTCATTAAGGATTTTATAGTTTCAACAAGAATGTACTCACAGTGTAAATACTTACAAGGATGCATTTAAAATTGAGTTGTTAAAAATATTCCAATGCTTCTGACAAAATTATGGACAAAAGCAGAATATACTTTACTTCCAAAGATAAGTTTAAGTCAATAGTAAGTATTTAAAGAACTCAGCAATAAAAAGTGGTAAGTATAAAAAAAATTAAAAGTTCAGTCTAAAATGTGATTTCCCTGAGAATTACCATAGCTTAAATTACTATAATAATTTGAATTTTACACCTTCCAGTCATTTCTAAATTCATTTGAATTATTCTCAGCACATTTCTTATCAATCTTATTATAAAGTCCTAGGAACAGATTAATTTCCATAAATTCTAATGTTTTCCACCTTACTTTAATCTTGAATAGTATATGATTATCTGAGCCTACATCTGTACTTGAAAATTAAAAGAAATGGTGTTCTCTGGCTATAAGAGTAAGTGGCATAGAAAAGCTCTACTTCAGAACGATCTAGAATAAATACTTT
This sequence comes from Perdix hodgsoniae, assembly GCA_035772895.1. Classification (NCBI taxonomy): domain Eukaryota; kingdom Metazoa; phylum Chordata; class Aves; order Galliformes; family Phasianidae; genus Perdix; species Perdix hodgsoniae. The sequence goes on from JAPSGF010000052.1 coordinate 5,562,124, forward strand.
TTCCTCGGACTACCAGTAAAGCTTCATATGGGTGAAAATGATCTCTAGAGAGACATTTTCAGGGGGAAGATCATTCAAATAAGTTAAAACTGTACCCAAATTTGCACCTCCAGCCTACTTGCTGGCAAGACAGTAGGAGAAGATGAAAAACTGATATGATCTTGGCTCTGTGCTGCACTGTTCTGCAACAACTAAAACATTGGTGTTTCTCCTAAAGCCAAAACATAGCATTACCAGACACAATGAAGAAACTAATCTTTGCCCTCAATTTAGGACAATATGAAAAGCCTTCAGTCTTCTTTGCCCAGGCAGCTGTGTATGAACATGTGAGCCTGCATGCTGCAGAAGTTGCACTGTGAACTGTAAAACTGAATTTGAATATGTATTTTATTTGAATGAGTTCTGCGTGATTTAAACATACAGGAAAACTTTCACCATTTAAGTCAGGCTAATTATTTTTTTGTTCTGGAAAAAAAAAAAAAAAAGCACCCAAAAACTGTAGCATGAGACTGTATGTATACGAGTGCATACATACTCTCTTTAGCTGGATTTTTTCTTTCTCTGAAATTCAAGCTAATTAGTAAAATTAGTTTAAAGTAAGTTATTTTCCCTTACAGTAAACAAAAAATTCTCCTGTCTATGCTTGAGTAAAATAATTTGAAAAGAGATCATACTTGTTTTGTCCTTTGCAAAGTGAGTTTGACATCCAAATTAAAATGTCTGAACAGATTTTTAGATCAAATGTACTGTCAATCTCATTCTACAAGCTTAGTAATAATAATGAAAAAGATCCACAAGACAATCCTATCTAGTGAATGCTCAAGCAAACAAGAGAGTATTTGTTCCTATTTCTAGGAGACTCTATCCATGAAGCTAAAATTTATCAATATTTATCATGTGAATGTTAACATTTCTAGGTTGTTGTTAGATCTCATTTAAGGAAATATCTGCCATAATTAATCTTAATACTTGTTATCGTTGCTGTTAGATTTAGCTGTCAACTCTAGGCCCTATGGTCAACCTATGAATTCTTTCTTATGATTGATAATACTGCTCTTAATCTTACACAGCATCTTCTTTAATATTAAAATTCACATTAGAAACAAATACACACATTATTTTCTAGGGCTGATTATTATACAAAACAAAACAAACAAACAAAAAAAACAACCAACCAACCAAAAAAACCCAAGAACAACAACAAATCCTTCTGTCAGGAAGAAAAATGTTTTATTTAAGCCTTTCTTTCCTGAGTGTGCATCTTAGAAGAAAAGAACTGGTTATTATTGGACAGATGAAGATGGTGTTGGAAGACTCAAATATTACTCTTTCCTTCAGTTTCTATATAGCAATAAAATTTACTCATAATATCTATGGGTTTCTCTCGGTAGTTTCAGAATTTTTGGTATTTTAGGGAATATCTTCTGAGCTGCATGCAAACTATTATGTTATATGCAGAGAAAGCAAATGTGATTTGCCTTTGGTAATCTTTCCCTTCATGCTTCTAGGTATGAATTATTTTCATAGAGTTAAGTGCCCATCATTTTAAGAAAATATTTTGCTATGGCATTTTGGTTTCTCAGAGCATATTACTGCACAAATTTCGTAACCTTATTCAGTTACATTATCACAGCATACTATGCAAAGAAAATATTTTAAAATATATATATAAAAATTAAACAGATTTTGGACTGTAACTCAATAATTTTTGTCAATTGTTCAACCCTAAATGAAGGAATGAATAATTATGTATTTAAAAGAGGCTTTATTTCAGTATATGATGTTCATAACTAGAGAGTTTATAGACAAATTCCAAATTATGCTAATGGAGCAGTGGAAGTGAATATCCTGTCTTCAGGGAAGTTTAAATCAATGGGAAGTGAAAAAAAAAAAAAAAAAAAAAAAAAAAAAGTTATAGTGAAAGGAAAAACCTCAGGATTTTCATAGCATCATAGAGTCATAGAATGGCCTCGGTTGAAAAAGACCACAATGGTCATCTGGTCATCTAGTTTCAACTCCTCTGCTATGTGCAGGGTCACCAACTATCAGACCAGGCTGCCCACAGCACCTAATGATGGATTATGATTGAGAGATACTTAGCTACTACACTCTACTACAACTATACTATAACACAGGTCATTATTAACTTTAAAAAGAAAAATGTCTGATTTTTTTATCTTAGGATAATGTCCCTTACTTAAAACAGCAGATCAAATAAATGAGCTTTTAAAATTGTATAAGTACATGTATAGATTAGCACACATTTCCTGTCAAACAATAAGCAAATCTTGTGATACAGTGTCTTTTATTAGATGAGAAAGATTGTGCAGATAATGACAACTCTCCTGTGAAAGACTATGTAAAACTTAAATAATTTACCTTTTTTTTACCTATGAAAGAATTGAAAAATAAACCACAGAACTAATTTCAGGGTATGCCAGATCATTAGAACTGTAAAAAGACGTTTCAGATCTCATTCAGATTTTTTCATTATTCTTATTTTTATAATAACAAGTATCAATTCATGCTCCAAAACTCTCTAAACTACTACCACAACCTGCAACTGAGATTTGCTGTGAATAAAAACTCAGAGCATAGAGTTGCAACAGTAGTAGGAATAGAGGAGCAGGGAAGAGGAAAATCATCCTGCATTTACAAAAGATAGATTCACTTCTATCTTCCACTGCAGAAAACGTGCCAGAAGATTCCTTTTCATAACCATACTTAGAGGGAAATCAGTATCTCTTTTCTTTATCATTCTGATGGCTAAATGAAAATTTCAGCAAAAGACAATTCTAAGAAAGGAAAAATTAGAAAGCCTTTTCCTATGAGAAACTCATTTCTAACATGAAAAGCACATCTTCTATTTTCAAGAATAAATTGATGTTACTATTCATAGCACCAACTAGTCTTCAAACTGATCAGTGTAAGCCAACCATAAACTTGCAAAGATGTTACCTGAAATAATCTTACTCTCTACTTTAGTCTTAGCAAAGCCTTCTCTCCAACTCAGTTATACATTCTGTCAAGAAGAAGCAACCTCATCCACAAAAAAATTAAAATAAGTTTTTTAATTTTACAACTTCATAAAAAGTCTAACTAGGTAACTTAGAATTTATTTTTTAATAATCTGTTCTGTCAAATGTGAAGAAAAAAAAAAATCTTTGATTTAAGTGTCATCTTACTTTCAGTGCTTTATGTATTGTACTTTCCTAAATAGAAGGAAGTTTGATGTTTGATTTGCAATAGCTTGACCTTTCAATAGCTAGACCTTTCAAGTCTGCTTGATGTTTCCTGACATGCATTAAACATTTGGGCGATAAGTTACCTAAGCACTGAGATTTTTGATGTATTTCTACTTTTAATTGTTTTCCATTAGAAAAATAAAATCGATCCTTATGATGTATTTAAAAACATTATATCTTTGCCTTCAAACTGTCAGAATATTGTTAAAATCTACAGACTACAACTGAACAATTTTCAAATATATCAGAGATAGGAAATCTGAGGATTTCTTTTGTTTGTATCATTACCGCACAGCTACTTGATGTATTAATAATCAAACCACTAAACTTCAACAGCTGTATGGTGCAGAAACTCATTCAGGAGATTTTCTTAGTCTGAGCTTCAAAGTTCTTTAGAAGACCAACAGAAGAAGATTTTTGAGCATACTTCAACTTCTGAAGTGAATACTGTACAGTGATCTGTCTCATGTTCTTATTTTGATTTGGTATCTATTTTGTTGTTTTCCTTATACAGAATAGTTGAGACTAAAACCTTTTTGCAACAAAAATAAAATTTTGGCCTTTGATTGCAAAAGTTTATAATTAAAAAATACTGTTGAATAAAATTTTAACACATCATTTTTCAGCAATTTGTCTTTAAAAATTCATATTAATTTTAGAGACCATACAGCAGAGTAACTGCTTTTCACTGCTTTTCATAAGCAAGAAGGTGTCATATGAAAGGAATTACATTAACATGAACTATTTCATTGTCTTCTTGTACAAAATGACTATTAAGAACAAAAAGTTCAGCAGAAGAATATAGTGTCATCATGGGATAATGACTTGATCATATCAAGATTTGTCTTTTCTAAAAATGTGTTTAAATCTTCAAAACAGAGTGGTACATGAAGAAATCTATAACATGAGGACAGCTTTGAATTTGTTTTATGCTGTTTCATGTGCTCTTCTTTGATAAATTATGCTAGCAGAATGCTGTTCTTCTTAGCAAATAATTCCACCAAGCATTCTTGCTCTAGATTTTGAGAAGGACAAAAATGAATATTGGCAGACAAAAATCTGTTCTTTTCACTTATCAGTAGTACCAAAAATTACTTCAGTGTTTGTATTTAAAATTCTGCAGAAAAGTATTTTAAAAATGAAAGAAAACATAACACATACACATATTTATACATAATTAAGTATATTTAAGTTAAAATCACAGTTTAACATGATATAAGCCTAGCAAAAAACTGGAAACATTTACAGATGACTTTGCCAAACATATATTGATAGAAGAAAAGTAGCGGGATGTACTTATTTGTTTTGGTGGTTTTCATTCAAGTACATTTTTATTTATTTAAAATGTTTCATTTTCAAGTGTTTCTGGGTTCTTGTAAAACTAGTTTCTTAGAAGTTCATTTGCTTAATTGTACAACTTCCAGGCTGGAGTCCTTCATTATCAAACATTCTTAGATTTACAAGTCTGGAGTTTCTAGACTCCCATTACCAACTAGGTCCCCTAAGTTTCCAACTGCTGTCTCAGTCAAATTCTTAAGCCCTAATTAAAAAGTATTTTTAAAGCCCTCTGTCCTCTACTCTGGGAAAAAGTAAATAAGATATCCAGTTTCCAAGTTTTGCAATCTCAGCTCTGTTTTATGAAATCAGTGGTCTATGCATCTTCTCAGAATAGCTCAGATCCCTAACCAAACTTCATTAAACTAGATTTCCAGATATACTAATACCCACAGTTGTTTCTATGGTGAGATCAGAGAATAGTTAGACTATATTAAGTCAATAATTAGATGTAAACAACCATAGAGTTCTCAAAAGTTACATCAACTCCTAGTAATTCTTGAACAGATAGCTGAGCTGTAGTCCAGAAAGTGGAATAGTAATAGAAATGAGCAACTGTTATCTGAGAAACACTCTCCATTTTTTTCAGATGAAATGCTGTTAAACTGCAGTTGGGAGAAATATTTTCAAATTCTATTCTCTGTTTTATAAAGGACCAAACACATACACAACAAAATTGATTCTAATTTATGTTTAAATGCAGTTGGACTTTCTAAGCATAGCAGAGCTAGGCTTAAAAAGGTCCTGAGAGTCTACCAGATCGAACTCTTATAAATGTGTGAATCAACTGCTTTTTACCACTTGAGTTATACAAAAGGGTGATATCAGAGTCTGTGTGTTCTGTCTTCTTTGTCCTTTCTATCCTTGAAAGAGGTTGTTTGATTTATTCTTAAAAATTAAGACCTACTTTTAGCATGTTAGATCAGACAGGGCCATTTCCACTATTTTTCGATTTTTTTCGAAATGAAATTCATCTGAAAAGGCAATAAAGATCTACATAGAAGGCAGTAAATTTAGAAGGAATGTGAAAGGGGAAAAAATAATCAAGAGATAAATAAATTTTAAGTATTCCATATAGTCTATATTTTCTTGTGAGTATAATAAAAAAAAAAAAAAAGACTTTTAATAGTTTAATGAAAACATAAGGTTGAGACGAAGCAGTTAATAAACTGATTCATATCACATTATCATTGTTAAAAGAAATAAACCATGTATATTCCTGAAATAGTTTCAGGTGCCTGGAGGTTAGCTGGCAGAAGTTGTGTTACACGGCACTCAACATGTGTATTTAGCCAAACTAACTGAATGTCTTAACTAACAAACTAACTGAATGAATATAGGGGGAAAAAAAAAAAAAAAAAAAAAAAGAGGAATTTAGCTGATAAGACAGAATGGAGTTGATTGTTTTCTCCATGTAAAACAAGCAAACTAACAAACAAAACATCAACAACAAGCCCTATATCAAATGTCATTTGAGATGTTATTTGAGTGTTCTGCCTGTCATGGTTTTATGATTTTTGGTCATCAGTATTCCACACCATAACATCATGTGATGCATTGGGGGTGGGGTTTGGTGTCTGCCGGGTGTTCGTCCGTCGGAGAGGAGCTACGTTTCCCCAGGAGACTTTGCGGTCAGCAAGGGGATATAACTCCAAGCAAGGTCACCTGATCCTCCTTCTTCGCCTGCTCTTCGCTGTCTGCGCTTCGCTGTCTGCGCTTCGCTGCTATCTGCACTTCGCCGCCTGCGCTTCGCCATCTGCACTTCGCCGTCTGTACTTCAGTCACCCAACTGGACTGCACTTCTCACCCCAGCATTGTGGTGAGGTCTATACAATTCAAACAGACTCTCTCTCTCTCTCTATTATATTTAGTAAAATCATTTGTTCCACCTCAGATCAGTGCTGTTGTTTTCAAGTATTTTGGGGTCCCCTGCTTCCCCTTTCCCAGAGGCGCGGATCCGCAGATCCCTCCGCCCTGCTGGTCATGGAACTGGGCCGGACCAGCCCATAAACCGTTGACACTGCCTGACTTCCATTTGTACTCCAGAAGGGCCCAGATATCTCATACATTGTACATCCAACTCCATCAACATGTCTGGAATATTTTAGGACACTTCTAATTACTCTTGGTGCTTCTATGTTCATAAATGACTCAGATGTTTAGTAACTGCTGCAGGACAAGTTGAATTTCTCTCCAGTTTATATCAACAGTAGATATAAATGTAAGGACATCAGTGTTTAGACAATTATATTCCCTGATATTAATAGGGGATTAGATTCCTAGTCCAAATGTAGGCAACTACATTTAGATATCTATTTAGTGTATTAATTTCATAGTCAGTACATCTATCTTATTAGCTTTTTGTCTTCTTTATAAGTATAGCTTTAATTGGCAGAAGATATTTTGCAACCTATTAGCTATTTTCTGCTTTTTCCAAAAAGATATAAAAACAAATCATAATTGTGGAAACTGTCACACTAAGCATTTGGTATCTAAAGGAAAAATAGTGTTTCAGGATTTTATACCATTAATTTTCATCCCTAATGCCCAAAGTGAAAATTCTGAACAATATTCATAATGGTGATTATATTAAAAATATATATTCTATTATATGAAATAATATGTTTTATGTCTTCAAATATGACAATACTGGACAATACTCCACTAGCAATTTAGATTGAAATTGTATGAGATCACAGAATCATGGAATCAAAGTTTTTCTAAAGGATGTCTGGAGATCATCTAGTCCAACATTCCTGCTAAGACAGGTTCCCTAGATTAGGTTATGTTTGGAAAACATCCAGATGTGTTTTGAATATCTCCAGAGAGACTCCATAACCTCTCTGGGCAGCTTGTACCAAAGCTCTGTCACTCTCAAAGTAATCAAGATCTTCCTCATGTTCATATGGAACTTTTTTCTGTTCCAACTTGTACCCAGTCCCCCTTGTCCTGTCACTGAGCACAGCTGATAAGAACTTGGCCCCATCCTCTTGATATTCTCCCTGTAGATACTTATAAACACTGATAAGATCCCGTCTAATCTTCCCCAGGCTGAACACTCTCAGGTCTCTCAGCCTTTCCTCAAAAAGGAGAAGCTCCAGTCCCCAATAATCTCTGTGGCCCTCCATTGGACATATCCATTCCTTGACATAGAAGGCAACTCCCCTACCCTTCCTACTTTGCCTATCTCTTCTAAAGAGCTAATATTCCTCAATGGGGGTATTCCATTTATGGGAGTCATGCCACCATGTTTCCATGATTGCAACAAGGTCATAACTTTCCAAATGCATCACAGTTTCCAACTCGTCCTGCTTCTTTCCTAGGCTGTGTTCATTGGTATAAAGGCACTTCAGCTGGGCTTTCCATCTCACCACCTTTATAGAAAATCTAGGATCCCCTAGAACAGCAGCATCCCCAGCATCCTCCTGCCCTGGTCCATCCCTCTGTACTTCACCCTCTTTGCCCATCAAACTTGGTATGAGCCCTTGAATGACCTGCTCAACCCCAGTGGCCCTCATTTTGTCCCGCTCCCCGTTCATAGCTAGTTTAAAGACCTTTCAATGAGTCCTGCTAGTTCCTCAGCTAAGATCCTCTTAGCCCTCAGAGACAGGCTAATTCCATTTGCAGCCATCATGCCAGGTGCCAAGGAAATAGCATTGTGGTGAGAAAAAAAAAAAACACAAAATTCCTGCGTTTGTACCAACTTCTAAGCCATTTATTTATGAGGTGGGTTTTTTGGATCCTCTCAGTATCCTGCCCTGCCACTGAAGGTATAGAAGAAAAAACTACCTGCACACCTACTCCATCAACAACCCACACCAGTCCCTTGAAGGCTTTTTGGATAGTTTTCAGGTTTTTGTCAGCAACTTTGTCACTTTCAGCCTGTACTATCAATATAGGGTAATAATCAGAAGGGTGAACCAGTCCAGGAAGTTTCCTAGAAATGTTCCTGCCCCGTGCCCCAGGGAGGCAGCATATCTCCCTATGGGGATGGTCAGGCGGACATATAGGGCCTTCTGTTCCTCTCAGAAGGGAGTTGCCTATGACAAACACCCTTCTGTCCTTTCGGGTGGAGGCAGTCTTGAGGTGTGGGGTCAACAGCTTCACCTGAGGCAACCTCATTCACCTCTCCCTCAAGTTCCAGGCGCAGAGGCACCTGGTGAGCCAAGGATGGCCACAGTGGGGGATGCTCACTTTGCCAAGCTGGTACCCATTTCCACTCCTCCTTCTCTCTCAAATTGGTGCTAGGGGGAGGAAAGGACAGGGGGCTCACTGCAGCATCATCTGCCTGCGGGTCCACCTCTCCCACGTTTGCAAGATATCAAGGGGTGGCATGCTCCATGTAGAGCCTCAGCTGTGTGCCAAGATCTTGGGGCTGATAGGATCTGGCACCACCAATCAATCTCCCTCTAACTTTTCTTTGTGGTCCTCAGCCTCTCCAGCTCCTCTTTCAGGTCAACCACAAGGCTGAGTAAGTCATTTAGCTGGTCACATCTTATACAAGTGCTGCCTTCATTGCCTGGCACTGCAAAAGCCAGGCTCTGGCACTTATCACAGCCAGTGAGCTGCGTACTAGCATCTTGTGTTGGGACCTCAGTCTGAGTCTCCACATTTTTCTTAGCATCAGCCATTCTTTCATGCATGCACGGGACCTCAGTCTGGGTCTCCACATTCTTCTTGGCTGCAGCCTTCCTTCTGCATTAACATGGGACCTCTGTCTGGGTCTCCACAATTTTTGTGGCAGTAGCCTTCTGCTGGGGTGCAGCCATTGCAATCCAGTAAGCACACTAACACTACTAGACCTTAATGGGGTGTGACTGATAAGCCTCGTTGCCAGGTCATTAACAGGAGCCCCTGTACTTATTAATTACTTGACAGCGATAACAACCCTCCTTACTGTGTAGTCCCGTGTATGGGTGGCTTACAGTTTCTCCTCATTAAAACAGCCCACATGATTTACACACCCTGACTCCTCTTCTCTATCCCTGAGGCTTTTTCTTGGCCGGAGGTGTGGATGCTGAGCTGTTGCCCTGGCAACACTCACGTCATGTCAGCCATTCTCGTGAGAGCTGCCAGGCTGCTCTGTTATCTTGGGGATCCCTGGATGAGGGAACCAACTGAACCCCCCCGTTCCTCGTGGTCAGTCACTGCAGTTCTGGCTGGGACAGCTCCAAAGCAGCTAACCTCGGCAATCAATAATTTTTAGTATTAAGAAGTTAGTGACAAAACAGTATTTATTGATGTTATTTTTAATAATGTCATGAACATTCTGTTGCTTGCAGTGTGACTAAGCAGAAGGGTTTCTGACTACCAACTTCTGTCCCTCGCAATCAAAATGATGCTATGAAGAGGATAAAAATGTGAAGAGTTACAAGGAAGTGGGAGCACCCCCTCCACTGAACTGTAGCCGTGCAAGTCAACGAGATGTTGCTAACTGAGTTGTTCCCCCTCCCCTACAGACAAATAAGACATTACCAGATCCATGATTGTGATTCTCTCAATTTATAAACCATTTGCTATCTTCCCCTCATTCTTTATCTGCTTTGAATTTGTAATACATCAGTTGGACAGCACTCGGACTCGTCTCTCTCCAGGTATACACATGTTGAATCATCTCTTCCATCTCTTCCACTCTAAGGTAGAAGACTGATATAAGACTTCTCCAAGTATCCCAGAAGAGATTATTAGGAAGTCTTAGCACATTTTCTTCAAAAAGAGCTTCAAGTCACTAACATATGTTATAGTAAGATAACCACATCTGAGAAGTCTCATCTATATTCCTAAAGCAATCTCCATATATATCATTACTCAATAAAAACTAACAGAACTTATACAATCTCTCTGTATTGCGTGTGCATCTAACTAATACTTGAAAGGTGTATTTGGACAATAGATATACAGTTATAAATGGTGCGCCTGGAGATGGCTCTCACAACACTACAACGCAATATTCAGAATATTTTACCAATAAAGAGGACATGACTCAAATTTCTTGTAACCTGGAACTATCATACTGTTTTTATATAGATTTCTACTAATTTAGTTTTTTGCTTCCAGAAGAAATAAAATATTTTCCATTGACTGTAATCGTGATGTGCACTGAAATATGAAACACAATACTGCATTTTTAAGTTTCTTTGTTAGAAACGACACAGGTAATTAATGTTGAATGAATGTTAGAAATTTTTATGACATCTTCACTAATTCCAGAAGAACTTATTTGAATTAATGATATTGCAGTAAATATTAAAAGAATTAATAATGATTAAGCTATCATTTTAAAGTGCCATCCTCACTTAAAGAATTGGCAGTTGTTATATATATTTTAGCAAGTTTCTATGGCAAACCTTTAGAAGAAGTTACAGTTCACCATTACGTCTTCATATTCATGTGCTAACATTAATCAGGGTAGCTACTTATGCATGTGTGTAGATTGCAATGTAATAGTAGATCTCTTAGAATTCCAGAGTAATTGAGTGTCAAGCACTTTTACACTAGACATTCTTTTGAGATTTTTTTTCACTGTCGCTTTTCATTAAAAAACAAAGAACCAAAACCTTCCTTTCCCTCTCTTTTGCTTTGTTTTGTTCTGTTTGGGTGAAAAGGCATCAGATGAGTTTCTTCAGGAGAAAACGTGTGTGTGTTAAATCCTATTGTACTAAAATGAGAATGGGTTTCAGAGAAGAGATAGTTTTCAATGGTCAATCTGAAATATCCTAAAGATAACTCGAAGGAGGGGAGTGCTCCACTGCTTAGGGTTTTCAAAATATCAACTAAAGTTATTCAAGGTGGATACTCAAAATATGGGACACATTGAATGCAGTGCAGTGTAGTCAAACACATTCCCTGGAAGCTTTTCTTGACAGCTAAAGCTCTCCAGACACTGCTTATGAGCAGATCACAGGATAGTCATAGACAAGTCATTTTGTCCTTAAGTGTCAAAATGTAGAATTTTTATTTTAGGGGAAGACAGAATTCAACTATAGGTTGAAAAATCAAACCGAACAATTACAGAGAAGTGCTCTGCTACTCATCTTTGGGAGCAGAGAAAAGGCTCTTCCTGTATTTAATGATGATGATGATGATGATGATGATTGTTATTGTTATTATTATTATTTTACTGTGAATATAGCAAATATTAATGACTGCACATTCTTAAAAATGTAAACAGTACTTATTTAGTCTATTCTCACCTGTTAATATCTGGAGTGTATTTTGAGATATGTAATTTGACATTGCATATGTTCTCAAAAAAAATTTAGAATTTTGTTATTTAATTACATAATGAAGGAAGTGATATCTCATCAAATTGTTTCTCACCAGAAATCTTTTCTGTTTGTTTGATTAGCTAGTTGTTTTTTGTTTTGTTTTGTTTTGTTTTGTTTTTTCTGTTTGTTTTGTACTCCTTTGTATATAGAAATAAATAATAATTGGCAAAGATAAATGATTTACACAGCATGTTAGAAACAATATTTTTAGCAAGTAAGTTATTGGTTCTTTTAAATATTAAATAATGGCATGTACTGAAATGATAAAATATGTCTACTTCAAGATAATGGAGAAACGACTTCAGTTATTTTTTTAATTATTATTACTATTGCTATTGCTGTCTAAAGGAAGACAAAGGTAAAATTTCTGTAATTGAATTAAAGAGTTTTTTAAAACCTATAGAAACAAAACTGACAATGTTGCAATAAATCAGAATATCATCTATGGAGCAAAAATGAATTGCTCCAGTAATTATGACCTTTGTTTAAATTAGGCTCAATAAATCATCATCAGCATAAGTTCCTAAGACTATTTCACTTCTGGCCTCCAAAATCAACGTAGGGCTTCTTTTGTTTTTGTTTTTGTTTTGACTTTTTTTTTTCTTTTTTCGTTTTTTCTTTTCCTTTCCGGAAAATTAAGTCATTAAAAGCAGTAAATGAAACAACACATCTTCTCCTTTTCTTTTTTTTTCTTTTTTTTCTTTTTTTTTCTTTTTTTTCTTTT
>JAPSGF010000052.1:5584974-5602790 GCA_035772895.1 Perdix hodgsoniae
CTTTTCCTTTTCCTTTTCCTTTTCCTTTTCCTTTTCCTTTTCCTTTTTTAATGCTGCCAGATCATAAAATAATACAAATAAATACAATAAACCTGATGATCTTCAAATGCCTGTCTTCAAATCTCAGTGATACAAATTAGAATACTAATATCTAATTGTGAAATAACATACCAGCATGGCTAGTGCAAGTGTCCTTAATATTGAAGACCAGGTATTCTCAAAGACAATAGATCTTAAAATGTAATATAGCAAACCCAATTCAGTATTAGTAGACATCATTCAATTTTGCCTGCAGAGGATTATGCTTTAAATATATTTATGATGACCAGCCACCAGAAGAATCTAAGATATTATTATCACTTATGAAAATATACTAAGGAGGGATCTTCTAGGAATCTATCAACCTTTAGTAGAATTTGACATGATTTGAATGTTTATTTTAATACTCGATTAATTCAGTGTATTTAATGATCTGAGGGAAATACACAGAAGAAAACCTAGTGGTTATAGCTTTCTTGTTCTCAATCTGAGAGTCTTTGTAACTGTCATTGAAAAACGGTATATTGATTTTTTTTGCCATAATGAGATCTAGGGTGCCCTGTACTGCTTCCTGGATGATGCTAACTTACCTTACTTCTTTTTTTCCCAAGATTTACGATTGTAAAATAATAAGGTTTTGTTAGTTATCTCTAAGGAAGTGTTAGATGATTTTGTAGGTGTCTTGATATGTTTTCAGAAGTGAAGATCACTAAACAAACTCCTAAAACTGCATGTAACCGCAAGAACAATATGTCTTATTGCATCTTGCAGTCCAAGCTCTCCAATTTTTTTTTTTTTACCATTGCACCAGGTATTGCAAATCATGTTTTCTTTCTTGACGTTTCACTTACTTTCTCTTCCAGTAGGGATAGGAAAGTAACTGGGCAGAAAAGAGCAAGTTTTGTATAATGCTAAGGATTACTTTGTTGTATTCTCTTGTTTTCTGGAGAGGGGAAATGCTCTTGGATAACAGAATTTAAATTTAGACTGAATTGTTTACAATCAGTACATGGTAGTTAGCAATGGCTTATAGCACAGTATGCAATCATTAGAAGATGGACCTTTTATTTATTTATTTATTTATTTTTTACCCACTAAGAAAATACAGAGACTCTCTTGAAATTCTCTTGCATTTCTGATAAAACTAGCACCTGAAGTATGAGGATGTTCAAATAGAGGGACAACTGAGAGTATCCTATCACTGAAAGCAGAGGTCTCCTATCTCTACCTTTTAATCCAGTTCTAATCTTCCAGTATCTAATAAAAGACTAAAATAAAGAAGGGGACAGACTCTTCCACAGAGTCTGTTGTGATTGAAGAGAGATGAGATGGATGCCCCATCCCTGATGACACACAGGGTGAGGCTAGGTAGGGCTCTGAGCAACTTCATCTGGCTGTAGATGTCCCTGTTTATTGCAGGGGAGTTTGACTAGATGATCCTTAAGGGCCCTTTCCAATTCTGATTCTCTTATTCTGATTCTATTATAATGCACATGTTCATCCACAAAAGTGTATCCACCAGGTACGTAAAGAACTATGCATTCTAAGAGTATATTGTGTTAGATATTATGAAAAAAATAGTGTAAATAGAAAACCAAAACCATTATGCAAGTGATTTCCTAGGAAGATTTTGTGATTGGGTCTAAAAAAACCAAATTTATTTGTCTAAAGTTACAGTTTATTGGAAACATTGTTACAAAATTGAATAAATTAAGATTTTAAAGGAAAGTTTGGAGAAATATCTGATGAAAGTTGAGTTCTTTTTTGTGGAATATAATGCACTGTGATTTTATATTTCATACTGCTAAATATAGAGGGAGCTTAGAATGTCTAATTCAGGTGCCGAAATTTTAGATATCAACCTTAAAGCACAGCGTCCTTCTCTAGCTGACGTTTCCAATTGTCCTCTAGCTCTTTTTTATATTTTATACAATTTTTAATCAACTATCAGTATTAATCAAATTTGTATTTTTTTCTCTTATGCATATCTATCTACTCTTCATCACGACTCACTATATATAAACACAATAACATATACTATTGCATTTCCAGTTCACAAAAGCTCCTGAATGAGATACTTTCCCTATGTAAAAAATAATAGTACTCTCAACTTAGACCCACTAAGTTACTGTCTTCTGTAAAAGATTACGGATTTTCTCAAAGACATATCTTGACTGTTAAACCATTCTAGGATTTCACAGTTATGCTATGATTTCCAGCAAATGCACTCTTTATCTGGATAACACAGTTAGAAATAAGGGAAAATGAACCTTGGTACGCACTGTCTTGGTTGGAATAATTTTTCCTTGTCTGTTTAGTGATTTGCCTTCCAAGGCAAATAATTATTTAATTATATCTTCTTTAAAGCACATTAGACGTCTAGAAATGTAGAATACTGTAAACATAATTATACTTATGAACACAAATTAATTGAATGGATTTTCAGTCTACCTCACCTACTCAACTGAAATATATTCCAACTTATTATACTATTTCACACCAGCAGTACAAGGGGGTACATGTTTTGTTCTGCAGTATTTTTGAGTTTTTATTAAGGAGATTTCCTTTACAATTTTTATAATTAGTTGCAAAAACATATTTAGCTTTGAAGACTTAGTGATTACTGAAACAGTAAAGCAATACTTCATTATTATTGCTGGTCGATTCAGTGTCTCATAAAACAATAATATCACCCTCACATACTTATATATCAAAATTCTGATCTAGACTACAGAGTTCTGTCTATCTGGAATGTATGATTCCTAGAATATATACCTAGATATATTCCTAGAATATATAATATATATGTTCCTTTTTACTTTCTTACAAAAACAGAGATTGTTATAATGTCAAGTTTGGGGCCCCTCACTGCAAGAAAGACATTGAGGCCCAGGAGTGAGTTCAAAGAGGGGCAACAAAGCTGGTGAGAGGTCTGGAGCACAGGCCTTATGAGGAGCGGCTGAAAGATCTGGGATTGTTCAGTCTGGAGAAGAGGAGGCTCAGGGGAGATGTTATTGCTCTCTATAACTACCTGAAGGGAAGTTGTAGTGAGCTGGGGGTCAGCCTCTTCTCTCCTGTAACTAGTGGTAGAACTAGAGGGAATGGCTTCAAGCTGCGCCAGGAGAGATTTAGGCTGGACGTTAGGAAATTCTACTTTTCTGAAAGAGTGGTCAGGCACTGGAATGGGCTGCCCAGGGAGGTGGTGGACTCACCGACCCTAGAGGTGTTCAAGGAATGATTGAATTTTGTGTTGAGGGACATGATTTAGTGAGTACTATTAGTGATAGGTGGATGGTTGGACTGGATGATCTTGAAGGTCTTTTCCAACCTTGGTGATTCTGTGATAAAAAGTAAGAGAAAAAAAAAGAAATAAAATACTTTAATAGATTCCTTTTCCTATCTGGACACAAGTAAGTCACATAGCCAGCTAATTAGAATTTAGCACTTAACTAATTAACTTAGAAATCTAATTAACAGGACATCTCTTTGATTTTTAGCACTTTAGAATATTTAAAGTTCTTGCCTGTCTCTTGTTCAAACATTTTAATGGTTTTCCTTAGTAACACCAATAGTGTCATTCTGATACAGTACCACATCCTTTGTAGAAATATAAAGAATTGCACTGGATGGACATGAGTGAATTAAAAATTACTGATTTTCTAATAACCACTAGCAAAGAAAATGGATTGTATGCATGAAAGTTGATGGACATAGCTCAAATTGGTTCCAATCAATAAAAGCTGGACTAAAAAAGGTGTCTTATGCAGGGTTTCCAACATGTTCTGACTTACATTAAACAACATGGATTTGGCATTCCTTATACGAAGGCACATTGTTGTTAAGGAGTTTAGGCTCTGGTAAAGTCTGTAAAACTGAATCTTCTGGTTTAGTGGATGAAATTTGGTCCGTTTTTATTTTTCTTAGATTCTGACTGTCGTTTCTTGACCACAGTTTTAATTAATTTAGAGTGAACAGAAAGTATGTATAAGTAGTATCCAGCTTTGAAGTGTTTTAGCGCTTTGGATCTCTTTGCTTTTGGTCTAGTATATCACCTACAACTATAGCAATATTACTATGTTGATGTTTAAGGACGTTTTTAATTAAGTTGTAAGCACAGACCTTGTTTCAGCAAGGTCTATATTTTGTTCTCATTTACATCAAACGTAGATTGCTTCAAGCAGAAAGTAAGTACTGCTATTCTGGAAAAAGAAATGTTTCCAGGTGTGTTTGTTCAGGAATAGTTATTCTGGAATAGCTATTCATGAATAGCTAATTTAGATTACCTCCATGTGCTGACTGGTGATACAGAATTCCAAAAAAGAAAACTCAAAACGTTTTCAATCTTTTTTTTTTTTTTTTTTTTCTTCGAGTACACCAGAAACTTTTACATACTTGTCATTAGGTTAACCATTTAAATCTTATAATCAGGATAATCCATAAATATTACTAATGATAATGTTCTCATAGCTAAAGGAAAAGTTGTTTTGTGTAGCAAGTATAACAATATATGTTACTAGATACAAGATTTGGGAATACATGTATGATGTATGAAAGATGGGTTTTGTTTTTGTTGTTGATTTCAATATTACTTTTCTGCAGACTTTAAAGTAATCCTTGTCCTTTGAGTTTTTAAATATTTTTCCCAGTGTTTTCTGAAAGTGTTTTCTGCAGCTTGTATATGTTTTGAAATTACTTCTTTTTTCGAATGAAGTACTCATATGTACTTGCAAGTATAAATAACTGAAGTAAAATAAGCCTAACAAAAATAAGGAAGCTTCTGAAACTCATCAAGAGCAGATAATCACCAATACATAGGCATTATCTAATTAATTTTAAGGGGTCATAGGCTCGAGATAGGCATTTATCACACCAAAAAGTGGAACAAAAATTATTGGAATAGGCCCAGTCATAAAAAAAGAAGAAAGATTAAAGCAATGAGAATCAAAACATTGATTTTAGTTTCTGTAAAAATGTATATTTTGTTAAGAAAAAAAAGCCATTAAAATATCAAACAAATAGGCTTTATGCAAACTACTATTTATGATAATAAATGAATCAAAATTTTAAATAAATTTTTGTGTGCAAAATTGTTAATGTAATTAATCATCGCCTTTTATTACGTTTACCTAATGCTCAGCATAACACATTCATTACATTGTGTAATATTCTTGCCTTTCAAATTTTAGAAGACTTAGATGATATAGCTACTCTGTTAATAAATAAATAAATAAATAAATAAAAATTGTATATCCATTAATTCCTCACCTGAACAAGAATGAGCTTTGCTGGCTAGTGGGAGGGAATGCAGAACTGACAGATAACAACTACTGAGGGATATTGCTTCTGTCTCTTTGATAAGCCTTAGTGCTTCAAGAGTTGCCATTTTAGTACAGATTGAGTGCATTTAGAGACAGAAAATAAAAAATGTAATGAGTGCAGACAAATTAGGTAATCCAACTATTATCTCTTCCATCTTGAAATCTTCACACTGTGAGTCAGGAACAGAGGGCTAGATAAGAAGAGCTAAAGCTGTCACACTCTACATAGGCAGCAATGTACATTCACAATTGACTCTCATGTAAACAGTAAATGACTATTTAATTCTTAATATAACAGTCATGTAAATGGATATAATTTTAATATAAACAGTAAATGACTATATAACTTTTTTAATATGACAGTAGGTAACTATTTAATATCTAAATAAACCACTGCAGATTCTTCACTTATTGCTATATGGTGGAGAAAGAAATACATAAGATACTTTCATATAGTTCATTTTATATTCAGATATTTTTTTCTGTTTCTACCATCACTGTGAATATAAATGTTTTCTATTAGCCTGTAGCTCAGTCAAGTTACTTGACTTGTTGAATCAGTCCAGGAGGCTGGAAAATGTCAGTGTGCTTGCTCAGTGAAAATAATTTCTGCAACGACCTGTCCATTAAATCCCATTTGAGTCAACTGACAATTTATTATCCATTTTTAACTCTTGATACTTCCATTATGAGTCCAATATTTTGAGCTTAAATATCCACCAGAGACTCCTAGCACTGGAAGCACTTATATAAAAAAATTTCTCAGTAATCAAAACAGCCATCTCTGTGAGACAGATCTTTTCTCAGTTTGGTTTTGTCTGCAGCCTGAAAGAATGATGAGAGGAGGATGAAGATGTTGGTGCTGCATTCTCTGAATAGCATGCTGCTTTCCAGACTATCTTCAATTTTGGAATACTGCCTTATTTGGTCCATCCTGAAAGCATATACATAGGCTGCTCCAAAATTAATGCTTCATATTTTTTTTCCATGGGAACCATATCAGATACAAAGAGCACAGTAACACTGTTTGGTAGAGCAAGTTCTCAGCTAAAAAAACACTTTTTCAGCATTGTCAACACCATCAGCTATGCATTTTTTTTTGCAACCAATGAACAATATTGCTCTTGTAAAAACTCCACCAGCAGAGGATTCACACTGATGCTGAAATACACTACCCACCCCTCACTGTGTTTAAATCCTCTGTTTTGTCTCCATAAATGTTCAGTAAGCATTGATGGATATCAATGGTTGTAATTTTTCTTCATGGAGAAATTTAATTACACTCCTTTTCTTCATACATACTTCCATGTCAGAGGTCATTTTGTCAGCCCCTCTGCTGATGTCTGTCACACAGAAACAAAACGTAATGGAATACTGGTGGAAAGGTTCAGCCTCTACTGCCATACCACCAACGTTCACCTCTAATGTTGTGGACTAAATAGGAGGCAATGCTTTTGGAGCATACCTTATCAATGTTTCCACTTCTAAAAAAATGTTTTGTTTCTCCTTATAGAGAGCATGGTAGAGTACAGAAAGCATGTCCACTGTGCATGTCATTCAGCAAACAGCTCTACTCTCTTGGATCTCAAAAATCATATAGTCCCACTGAAATTATTTCCAGCATGATGACTGGAACAATACTACATCCATTTCCATGCAGACGGAAATCAGTCTTAGTCTTGCAAAAGTAGGGACATCTATTTTGAAAAAATTTAGAAGCATGAATTGAAAAATATTATGCACACTTACAGTTTTAAGAGTATTTCTTAGGTCTACTGTAAAAAAAAAAAAAAGAAAAAAAAAAAAACCAAAAAAGACCAATGCTGATTAACTATTACAGTGCCTTCAAACCATTTCTGTCATGAAATAAACATTTTTACCACACTAACAGAAACCAGATCCTTGATCCTCAATGTCAGTAGACTAGGAAGTGGGAAGAAATAGCCTATGATAAAAGACCAACAAAAAAAAATAAGTAAATAAATAAAAGCAACCTAAAAACCATATCATTATAGGAAAACAAATAAGCAGCTATTGCAGCTACTGCAGAGTTCAGAATGTGTACTGTACAGTGGCCTGAATCTTAGAGTCTTGTTTGAGCCTTAGGCAATGTCTGGCAGTGAAGGAAAAAAAAATAAATTTGGCTATATTCTTTGCTAGTTGGGAAACTGGGAATATATTATTGTCCCTACTAGTATATAATGCTGCCTCCCAAATGCAAATAGTTTGTCCAGGAGAGTATTATTAGAATTCACTATAGAACAAAAACTCTGCTTCCCCATATAAGGATGCCCAATCCAGCAATCTTTGAATATGCCTAAATAAACTATTTTACAGTCAATTTTTCTTGCTCAACAAATTTCAATTTGCTTTAATAATAGTAATAATAAAAATAATAAATAGTAAGTACAACCGTTAATTTTAAGCCAGAAGTTATTTTGTACGTTATGAATATGTGAAATATTCCAAAACCTTAACATTCCTTCAGATAATTTACTCATATTTCCACTTAAAAATTCCTATAGTATGGTTTTAGAAACCAAACTTGCTCAAGCAAGTCATAAAGTAGAAAATAGAATATTTTGAAAACTCAGTGGAATTGTTCTGTCAGCATAAAATAAAATGTGATACATTGCAATTTTTGCTTCATGTTTTCATTAAGGAATAAAAGTTATACCTCCATTTTCACCAATTAATCCAAAGTAATTTCCCCAAAAATCAGGCAGGCAAAGCATAAAATAAAGACAAAAGCAAACTCATACAGTGCAAATGAACACCAAGTAAACACTTGGTATTCTGTCATTTTTGAAATTAAATACCTAGTGAAGATTATTTATACAAGTTACTGGTTCCTCCATCCAATACATTAACTGTTTCCACACAGAAAATAAAATAAAATAAGGTAAAGTAAAATAAAATAAATAGTGCATTTCTCAACCCAGCCTTCCTGGACTTCAAATTTGTCTACTAAGCATAAGATAAAAGTTTTTTAAAATTACCACATTAAAATAGAAATAGACACTATAGAGGAATGTTGATCTCTGATCACTCCAGAAAAACAAAACAAAACAAAACATGACTAGCAGCTCATTCTGCAAGTATGGTCTTGTCCTTCCATTTCATGCTGACAAAAAGAAGAAAAAAAAAAAAAAAAAGACAGCTCTGAGCTCCATGTTTGTCATTTGAGTATCTCTTCACAGTAGTTTTGAAGAAACCTCTAGGACGTAATTCAGCAAATACACAAGGAGTCTGTTACATGATTGCACCCTAAACAGCATAAAATCTACAAGCTTTAGTCTGTTAGCAGTGCTTGGGGAGCTTGGTGTGCTGACTCCATGAGATACAGCACCAAGGTGTCAATTGCTGTTGCCATTCTCTGTGATATGATTACAAGAATAAGAACTTGGCAGTACCTGATAGACTGCATAGAAGTCATCCTCAGTTAGCAGTTCTTCAATTTTCTGTCACATAAATAGCAACAAAGATAGGTAGAGCTACTTAAGATCCATCTGAAAGTAAGATAACAGTATAAAAATGGCTTAAAGAGAGAAGGAATTTTGAAAAAGATACTGTCATAGACAAGTAAGGAGAATACCAGTGGCCTCTGGTGTCAGTCTTCAGGCTGAGCCACTCATCCCCCCACACATGCTGGGTAAGAGTCACACATCAGTTATATTAGTACTTTCCTTCGTAAACTCAGAAATCTCAGTAGAGTTATTTTACAGTTTAATAGTTGGCTCCATTACAAATGGCCTTGAAATCCTCCAGGGATAGAGCATCTACAACTTCTTTGGGCAACCTACACCAGTGCCTCACCACCCTCCAACTAAAGAAATTCCTCCTTGTATCTAATCTAAATCTCCCATTTTAGTTTGAAATTATTCCCCCTTGTCCGATTAATATCAGACCATGTAAAAAGTTGGTCTCCCTCTTGCATATAAATTGCCTTTAAGAACTGGGAAGTCATAATGAGATCTCCCTGAAATCTTGTCTTATCCAAATTGAACAACCCAATATCCCTCAATCTTTCTTTCAAGGGGAGATGTTCCAGTCCTCTGATCATCTTTGTCCTCTGGACTCATTCCATGTCTTTTTGTTTGTTTGTTTGAGGGCCCCAGAGTTGAATGCACTTCTCTAGATACAGATGCTAGAAGGGCAGAAGAGAAGAGGAGAACCACCTCCCTCCCACCCTCCCTCACCTTGCTTGTCACTCCTCTTTTGATGCAGCCCAGGGTACTATTGGCAATCCAGGCTGCAAATGCACAATGCTGATTCATGTCCAATGCTGATTCATGTCCATCTACTAGAATTTGCTGGTCCTTCTCCACCAGACTATTCTCAAGGAGTTCTTGTCCAAGTCCTTAGATATATATGTGATTGCCCTGATCCAAGTGCACTTCTTTTCGTTTGGCCTTGTTGAATTCCATTCGGTTCCACAGTCTCATTTTTCAAGCTTGTCCAAGTCTCTTTGCATGGCATCTCTTCCTTCTATCAACTGTACCACTGAGCTTTATATCATCTGCAAACTTGCTGAAGATGCCCTCAATCTCACTTTCTATGTAACTGATAAAAATGTTAAAGAACACAAGTCCCAGCATAGACCCCTGGGGTACCACTCATGAAAGGCTCCACCTGGACATAAATCCCTTAACCACAGCCCTCTGGCTGCTACTATGCAACCAGTTCCTTACGCACTGAATAGCACTCTACAGCTTTCAAATCCATCTCTGGCCAATGTAGAGATCTTTGTAAGGAAATTTATCCCAAATTCTTTGCTTTTATAAAAGAAAGGAGAATTTACCTCTTTGAAAGAATGTATCATACCGTTTCAAGTAAAAAACCTCAGCTTGTCCTCATATGTTTGAAATATCAGATTCATGTATATATATAAATATATATATATTACTATTCACTCACTGAGTGAAGAGGAAACTATGAGGGCTGCTATGAAAGTAATGCCTCCTATTTTAATATGTTGGCCCATGACATCAGAGGCAGGTGGTGGTAGTACAGCAGCAGAGGTTGAATCTATCCATCATTATTCCATTGAATTTTGTTGCTGTACTACAGGTGTCAGCCAAGGGACAGTCTGACAAAATGACCTCTATCATGGAAGTACGAAGCAAAGGTGTGGAATTTAATTCCTCCATGCAGAAAGGTTGCACACATTAATGTTCACTGATGCTTGCTGAAAGTTTATGGAAAGTTTATTGGATGGGGCCCTGGGCAGCCTGTTCTAGTATTAAATGGGGAGGCTGGTGGTGCTGCATGTGGCAGGGTGGGAGATTCATGATCCTTGAGGTCCCTTCCAACCCCGGCCATTCTGTGATTCTGTGATTCTGTGAGACCGAAGACAAAATTGTACCTGACATGGAAGTGTGCAAGAAGCCAAGTTGTGGAATTGAATTCCTGTCTACAAGAAAATTTACTTTTTGACATTCATTGACACTTGCTTAATGTTTCTGTGGACCAAACAGTATTTTTGAGTACAGTGAGGTGGTGGCTGGTGCATTTCATCAGTGGCAAAAGTGATGTGAAAGACAAGCCATGTTCCATATGACCATGCAGATTATTATGTGTGCAACATGCAGGTTTTTGTTCATCAGTGGTGAAAATACAGAGCTAATAGTGGTGACCATTTTGAAGATTAGTGTTTTGTATGTGATAATATGCTGTCCCCAACAGTGTTATTGTTCCATTTTTATCTTTTAAAATTTTCATGGAAATAAATAGGCAGAATTACTTTAAGAGTGATAAACATAATTTTGTACCAAAGAAAACAGAATTTGGAGTCAAACCTTTGATAAATATGAAAGAAAAAGTAAAGTGCAGTCCTTGAAAGTAATTGAAATTGAGTTCCATCTGCTTGTTTTTATGTCATTAAAAGCAACAGAAGATATTACCAGAATTCAAACAAAAATGGTTGAAGTCATATCCGTTAACATTTCAGACTAAGGACACAAACCGTGACACTTTCCTGTGTGCAAGACATGATAATTTTGTTTAAATTATAAGGTAAAAATTTAGTCCTTTCATAAACCAGTTCTGTTCATGTCAGTAAAGTATGTTTCTGGTGAAGAAGTTTTAATGAAGTTCAGAGGTTCATAGTCATACGATAACTTGAAAGAAGATACTTGACTATTGTGTAAACAAAAGGCTTTATTATTATCACTCTCTAGTGTAAAACTTCTGTTTTAACATTTATGTAATTACTCATAAAGTAATATGAAATATATGTATATATGGGTGTGTGTATAAACACAGTTCTCTCTCTCTTTCTCTCTCCATAATTGAAGAATTTGTACTATAGAATTTCATATCCTTCCCAATATTTTATGTATGCCATTTTTGATAACATTTTCCTGTATAAGAGAGAAGTTTTGAAGTAAATATCTAAAGTTTCAGTCTTCACAAGTATTTTCATCCCTTATATGTAATGCCATTGTGTCTGAGGACTAGCAAACCTCTCATAGAATACCTGTGATTAGTGTCTAAAAATCCTGCAAAGTAAATAAATAAAAGTTATATAAAAGGAATTATAAATATTTATAATATTTCAAGCCTCTTGTTGCCTCTGAAAAAAAAAAAAAAAGAAAAAAGAAAAAAAAATGACATACTACTGCAGTCATTGGCTAGAGAAGCTTAATAATGTCAGCAGTCTACATTACAGTATCAGATTTTAGAAGTAATTTTTAGGCTACCAAGACAGACTGATGTATAACAGGTGTTGCCGAAGAAAGGGTTTTTCCCAGACTCCTTATGTTTCACTGCTGCATAACCCCTCCCCCACACCAAAATCGACCAACCGGACTCGCATTTACCACTTCCTCCTTAATCTTAACTGGCAGTCCTTCTTCAATGATTCTTGGCTGCCAGTGTCTCTGTACTGGAGTTCGCCTGCTATCCCCACGCTCGAAGTGATTGAGCGCGTAAAGCGCTTGTGCTAAGATCTCCACCTGCTGTCTTACTGGGATTTTATCCTTGTATCCCTCCCCCTCCCCAAGGACACGTAACTTATCCTTGAGGAGACAGTTAGCTCTCTCTACTACAGCCTGCCCTTGTGAGTTCCCTGGAATTCCCGTGGAGTGTATAATACCCCATCACGCTAACCAATCTTGCATCAGTCGTGAGATGAAACACGCGCCACTGTCCGTCTTAATCTGACGCTGTATGCCAAACGCTGCTATGGCTGTTGCCCAATGTTGCTGTGCTGCAGACGAATTGGCATGTCCATGTCGGGTGGCGAGAATAACAGAGGAGGAGGTATTGGTGGTGACTGCAAGCCACCGTCTAGGTGCCAAACGCAGTTCTAACATAAAATCCATCTGCCACATATCCAGTGGGGCAGGCCCACGGGGATTGACCCCTGCTCCCAAGACTGGTGCTAGATTGCAGTAGATTGCATGAACAACGTCTCGAGCTGCTGACAAAGGAATCGAGCAGACTCATGCAAGTGCTCGCGCTCCAATATGCAGCGTGGCATGTAAATCTCGCACGGCTTGAAGAGTACACACTTGCCCCCCCACGACTCTATCTGCTATGGTATTCTCTGCTGTAAAAAATCCCGGCACCTCAGAGTGACTACGGACATGGAGGATGGCCACAGTTGCAGACCTAACTGATAGGGCTTCTTCGAACAGCAGCACAGCTACTGTATTTGCCTGGCCCTCTTTACCCATATGAATCAACAGTTTCGTTGCAAACGCCGAGTCTGTTACACAGGATGTCTGGCCACAGGCATAGAGCCATGGTGGCAGCTATGGCCTCCAGCATTTGGACACTAACAGTTCTATCTGTTATCAATTTAAATTCCCACGTACCCTGTGGGACTTGCCAGACCACCGCTCCTTGACCCGTAGCAGAAGAGGCATCTGTAAAGATGGTAGGACCTTCTAATGGGGTTTCTTGCACCCTAAGCTTGAGCGAAATTTGAAGGGGTCTTGCGAGGGAGAAGATGGGAAGCGAATCTGAATATGTAATCTTACTAGCACAACCCTGCAATGTGAGCAAGATATTATCTGGAAGAGGGCAAACATCTCCACAGGCACTTGGTAAATGAATCACATCGGGCTCCTTTCCTACTGCCCTCACCGCTGTGAGATGTGACTTGCGCAGCAAAGATGCTAATATCTTGAGCCACGAAGTGAATGTTCTCACTGGCTGTACTAAAAACAACCACCAGAACGGATGCGGTTGAGATCCCAGGGTGTGCCCCATTATCGCTGCCGCTCCATGCTGGCATTTTGTCACTGCCACCTCAAGGGGTCGGTCAGGGCTCCATCGAGCGAGGGCGTTAGTAGTGCAGGCCCATAATATTTCCTGCCATGCCAGATCCACCTCCGGGGTCCATATTCTTTCCTCCCTGGGGTCTGACCCTTTTAGCTGGTCATAAAAGGGCTTCATCAAGCATGGAGGTATGCCTAACGCATTTCGCACCCATTGTATGGCTCCTACCACCTTCTGTACTTTCCATAACGTTCTAATGGAAGGCTTGACATTCAGTCCTCCAGGGGTCACTGTTGATGACCCATAACAATATCCCAGGAATTCAATTCCTCGTTCCCTCTGGATTTTTTCCTGAGAGATGACAAATCCCGCTGATATTAGGACATCGACAACTCTCTCCTCCAGCATCTGCAACTGAGACTCATTGGGCGCCACAAGCAATAAATCATCCATGTAATGAGCAAGCTGACAGGTAGATAATGATTGCCTGACTGGCTCTAAGACATTCCCCACCACAAGTTGACATATGGTAGGAGAACAGGCCATACCTTGCGGAAGCACTTTCCACTGATACCTTTCTGCAGGACCTTGATTATTTAAAACTGGCACTGTAAATGCAAATGCCTCTCGGTCCTGTACCGCTAAGGGGATAGAGAAGAAACAGTCCTTGAGGTCAATGACCATCAAGGGCCATCCCTCCGGTATGGCAGAAAGCAATGGGCCACCTTGTTGGACAGGACCAAAGGGGATGAGCTGAGCATTAACTGCACAAAGATCATGCAGGATCCAAAACGTTCCCGACGCTTTCCGGACTACAAAGACAGGAGTATTCCAGTTACTAAGTGAGTGCTCCAAATGACCTAAATGGAATTCCCGTGAGACCAAATTTCTAAGCGCTGTCAATTTATCTACCGAAAGCGGCCACTGATTAACCCAAACAGGATGAACATCCTGCTTCCAGTGCAACAGAATAGCATATTGCATTGCTAGCGGATAGACAGTGGCCCTAATCATAGATTTGTAATATGCACTCCCAAATCCGAAAGGAAATCCCTACCTAAGATGGTTCCTGCTACAGCTCCTATCAAGGGCGTCATCAATACAGGCTTTTCTGGTGTACCATCCCTGTTAACTACCAAAATTTCCACTTCCCCTGTAGATCTTTTTGTGGGGACAGATCCTCCCACCCCACTGACGCCAATAGGAGAGAAGGCGGCCGGCCACTCTTCCGGCCAATCACTATCTGCGATTACCGAAACGTCTGCCCCTGAATCAAGCAAAGCTGTAACTAAAGCCGATCTGGGACCTGGAAAGTCTGGAGGCAGGGATCCTACATATGAAAGGATGACATTGACCAAGGGGCGTTTCCCTAGGTCCATGGCTAATGCGACTGTCGGCGTTGTCTCAGGGTTACTGAGGTCTTCTCTGCTGGCCCACTCAGTTGTTCCAGGGAGGGGCCCTGGGCCTGAGGCACCCTCCCATTCTCGTTTCCCTGAGGCACAAAGACAAACTTTGGACACTCTCGCGCGGTGTGTCCTGGCTCCCCACATGCCTGGCAGAGCTGGGTAGGTCCCGACTCCCCACTCAGTTTCCCTGGGGGCCGACACTGGGCATTGAAGTGACCAAATCGGCCGCATTTATAACACCGCCCTCTACCTTGATTGTCCCAGACAGCGATGGCTGCGACTACTGCTGATGCCAACCCCTCATTAGTGAGAGAAGCCGCCTTTTGCTTATCGAGAACATACTTGATGATCTCTCCCGGGGTGCTCAGGGTGTCAGGCGCAGCTGTAATAAGATCCCTGATTTCTTTATGCCATTTCTGTTTTAAACAATCCATAATGACTGGGTTATGAACCGTTCTCAGCAAGTCTGACCCTTCCACCGCCCAAATCAGTCGATTGGCAAAATCCGCGAATGACTTGGACGGGCCTTGAGCAATATCTGACCACGGGGAACTTGGCTCCACTGATTTCGAGAACCTCCTAGATGCGGTTAAAGCCGCTTCAGTGGTTGCTAGCATTTCCCCCTGGCGGAGGAATCGTAATTGCCCTTCTGGGGACCACGCCATTCCCTCTGCATAACCCATCAGGCGCACAAGGCTGGTGCGCTCTCCTTGCCTCCCATTTGCAGGGTGTCTTGGGTCGCGCATCGCCGTGGCCGCTACTGCTCTAAGCTGGGTTGACCATTCCTCTTTCCATAAAGTAAATTGGACCGGCTCGAGCACCACCCGCATGAGGCCCTCCACATCATACGGGAGCAGAGGACCTGGAGCCATCAACGCTTCCAATGCAGATAGTGTCATGGGTGACCGCAAACCTTTCTTTGCCAGTGTTTTGGTGAGGCGGGTCACTCCTTTCGGGTCCAAAGGTACCCATACAGGCCCCTCTGCCCGGATTTACACTGGGAACACCTTGGCCTCACTTAAGAGGTCCGCCGTCCTCAGCTCTTCCCGTATACTGCTCCAATCAGTGAATGGGGACTGCATACCACCAGCCTGGCTGCACCCCTCCACCCATCGGGGCATAGACACGGGTGTGTCCACTAGAGGGGACGACGGAGGGTGTGGCTGAACGGGCTGATTGGGCTGGGCCGCTGTGGCTGATGTCGATGACGCTACAGACTCCACCTCCCCCACTCCACCCTTCCCTGAGTCCCCCCCCCGATGGGGATCCCTCAAGGAAGGATACAAGTGGGAACATGGAGGCGGTGATGCTGTCAGCGAAGATGGCGTCTCTTCCTCCTTCTTCTCCTCCTTCTCTTCCGGTGTCATCACCTCAGGCGAAGCAGGCTAAGCCAGTGCCATCTTGTCTCGCAGCACACCCCTGGGGGAAACAGAGCCTCCAGCCCACGGCAGGTCTCCCCCCCCCTGGGATTAGCCCCAGTAAGTCTCTGGCAAGGTTCTCAGTGTTTTTTTCCTCCCTTGCCTCTTTAGGGCCCCTAAGATCAAGCCCAATGTCTTTAACTCTGATGCCTTCTGTGACAACATCATTTTTTGAGTTAGCACTGCGGTCAGCGAATCCCACTTCCCGGGGTCGTAAATCTCATGGGGAAAGGCCAAGAGGCCCTCTTTATCAAAGGTAGAGATAACAGCGGAGATCTTCTTAGAAGGAGCACCCTTGCTGCAATAAATCTTACAAATCCTAAGTAATACCTTAATGACGGAATCCATCCCGGAGTAACCGTCGCCCCAGCGTAAACGCCGTCAGCCCATAGGCACTTCTGCCGTCCCGTTCACGGCAGGGTCCTGCGTCCGTCTCGCAGAAAACTGTCGCACTTCACACCCGGAACGCTCCCCGCACAATCCTCGCACAATCCTCGCACGATCCTCACACGGGGCACCACTTGTTGCTGAAGAAAGGGTGGCAACCCCAATCAGCGTCCCGTCGTAAAGTGCTCTGACAGCCCTGGCCTCTTTTACGGCTCCTGGCTCTCTCGCCCCAGCCCTGGCCCCTGGCACTGGCCCTGCGCTTTTCGCCCTAGCTCTGGCCCCAGGCTCCCAGCCTCCTGACCACTCACACACTTTTTATGACATCAATGTGATAGCGGTGAAATGGCGTTTAATGTGTGGCGCAGTTCCCTTATATACATGCCCCGTCTTCGTTAACACCTCTTAAGCACGCATCATAAATCAATCACAGAGCAGAGGAGGGCCTGTCACATCACATCCCGAATTCCCGCTTATTCGCCTAATACAACAAACAGGGAAGAATGTCTCTAGTGGAGAGGAATAATACATAACTCAGAGAATGTTTAGTAAGATCAAAAGAGCCATTACAAGGCCAACATTCAAACTGCAGAAAGGGAAATACGGTATTCGTAATTCTCTGAGATATTGTGGACAAAGCCAGTGAAAGGATTTATAATGAAAATTAAAATTCTTAAAATCAATAAGATGCTTTACTAGTATTCACAGTAATGCTTGTAAAGTATGAGGTGAAGAGGTTAATTAATCCATTTAAGTGTCTGTATTTTGAATTCATTTGACGTTTTCTGCAGTAATCTGGAACACCAGTTTACAAATCTCTGTTTGGGAGATAACAAATGCAAACATCAATAGCTTTGAACTGGTACATAAGTGGATCAATTGCTATCTGGAAATCTGCCTCTAATGACAGTCAGGATGTTATATGGAAGGACAGAATAGATTCAGATATCGTATTAACATACTGCAATGTTTCAGAATTAAAGTGATGTGAAATAAAATCCAAAGAAAAGCTTGAGAAGACACCT